>CAKNYM010034314.1:0-40515 GCA_932195095.1 Andricus curvator
GGGGGGGGGGGGATCGATCACCAAAAATCGAAAAAATGAAAGTCGAATTTTTACAGGTATAAATTTGGACCAACCTGGCGGGCATATACTCGTTTCTAATTTGTAGTGGTATTTCTTATGGTTAAAATGAAAACTATGCATATTATTGAAAAATGGTCGAGAAAATGGAATTTTGATATTTTTATAACCTTTTTCACGATTAAAACTCACCTCTCGCTCCTTCACCCCACTCATTCCATTTTATCCTCTTACATCCTTCTTTTATTTTTGGGTATGTCTACGTGTACCGAAAAAATGCGCAGATTCGACCGAAATTTCGGTACAAATAGCCTATGCATCTTAATAAAAAATGAGATTGAGAAAATTTATGGACATTTTTGAGATAAAAAAATCTTTTTTGTCAACATTCTGTCGTATCTTGAACAGTTTGATCGAAAAATTGAAGTTTATATTTTTAATGACATACAGGTGCCTTCCAGGTTCAAAACGTTTTTTGAGGAATCAGACACCTGAAAAAAAGTTCTTGTGATATACATTTCTTCTTTCACACTTGAAAATGATTACTATTCGCTCAACTACGACCAGCCGGACTGCAAAAATCAAAAACATTCGGCAATATATTTCTCTCCTTGTTTCTCAAATTTAACAAGGAAGATATTCTATAATTTATTCAGGTATAAATTCTCTTATTAACGTTCTCGATTCTATTAATGTTTTGTATTCAACTGGATTTAGGAAAACCTCACGTTAATTAGAGGAAATTAAAACTGAAATCGAATAATGTCAAGTGAAACATTAAAAATGTAGTTTATTGAATATCAATTCAGGTGAATTACCTGCGGAATTACTTCACTGAATTCAAATTCTTTCAGTTTTCAAAACAATGATATAACCATATATATTAAAATCTTCCATAGAAATTTTCCATGCTCCCAATTGTCAAGGCAAGTAAATAATAATATTACAATATTATTATACTATAAAATAAAATAAAAAATTAATTCTTTACCCCAATCCAAGTATATTTTGTCCCAATATGATGTGCAGACATTTTTTAAATGATAGATTGCATGATGCAACGTCCAAGGATTAAAGTATTTTTAAGGATGTTCTAGATGAACAATCAACATTAAAAAAATCTGCCCGCTTCGCGGGCACATTCTTATGGCGCGCTTCGCGCGCGGCTCGCTTCGCTCGCAAGTTTGAGCGCGCCTAGGGCGCGCGACTGTTGGATCTCGCGCTTCGCGCTCGATCATATATTTATCTCGCGCTTCGCGCTCGATTATGTATTCACCTCACGCTACGCGCTCGGGCGTATCTACATCGCGCTTTACGCTCGGTTCCTCTAGATTTTTGAACTTCGTGTTCGACTTCGATGAAAAGAAAAAGTTTGTTTGCAAATATTATAAAATTATCAAAACCTCTACATATTAAGTGATTGTTAAATTGATTTTTATTTTAGACTGAAAAGGAACTTTATTTACTCAAGGTTCTATCGACCTTAAGGAACACATTCTCATCCAGACACTCGCGCTTCGCGCTCGATATTTGATTTAAAAATCATTTGAACCGTATGATAGAAACAAAAAAGTTTGAGCGCACTTACGGCATGCGATTTGGTAAATACACTGAGCGCGCACTTTGCGCTTCGTGTTATATGTTCTTCATATACAAATTACTAAATTTGTATTTGATTTCAAATGAAAAGTAATGATATAATTCAGGCGACAAATTTTATTAGCTAACATTTTATTTTAGCTTGTCCCGTTTATCAAAAAAGTTAATTTTTTCATTTTGAATATATTCTTACCACGAAAATTGATTACGGGTGTGTAAGTCTTTTTTGAATGCACAATTTTTGTTCATTTATATGTTTTCGTACCTTGCATTGTTTTTTCAAAAATTTGATTTTTTTTACTGTCAATGTTATTTTCACGAATAAAACAAAAACCACGCATCCTATCGAAACATGAGTCACAATAAATTTGTACCTCTTCCTTGGATGAACAAATTTTGTTTTGGTCATTTTTTCGTAGCTGGTAATATTCTTCTGAAATTTGATTTTTCTATTTTCAATGCTGTTTTTTACGAATAAAACAAAAACTACGCGTTATATCAAAAAGTGAATGATAAGAAATTTGTAGATCTTTTTTAGGTGCACAATTTTGGTGAGATGATCTTTTCTGGTATCTTGCATAGTTTGACAGCAAAATGGCTTTTTTGATTTTTCATTAATTTTTTGTGCGATCAAAATTTGAATTTTTTATTTTTCAAAAAATTCAAAAAGTTGTTATGAAAATATTATAGGGTGTTCAGGAATCAACGTTTTTCTCCTCTTGACTTTTTTTCATATCGTGCGTTTTTCGGCTTAAAATGTTCATTTTCGTTTGTTTTTTTGAATTTTGAAAATGCTATAACTCCAGTAATTTTTTTTTATCACGAAAAGTCATAAGAATATTTTGTTCGTCATTTTGCGTATTACTAATAACCGTACATAGAATTTTCAAATCTTCCAAAAAAGTGGTCTCAAAAATTTTCAAAATGTGCTCACTTTTTGGATTTTCATCCAAAATAGCTGGTTAACGAACTCGTTCTCTATTTTTCGGTCATAAAAAAGTGTGCCAAAGCTCAATCAAATCTGATCATTTTTTCGAAAGTTATCGTGGCTACAGACAGACAGACAGACAGACAGACTACAGACAGACACCTTCGTAAAAATCGTTTTTTCTAGCTCAGGGGGTCTCAAAACGTGGAGATTTGATGAAAACCGACTATGTCAAATTTTACATAAAACCAATACCTTCTCATTAGAATGAGAATGCAATAACTTAATCTTTAACGTGATCCGCAAAACTGAGAAAACAGGCCCATTGATCATTGTAAGATATTTGAGAATAGAAACTCAACCATGAATAATAAAAAAATCACGTTTTGATGGAAATTATTTCATTAAAAAGTAATATTTTTAATTACATTTACTTAGTCATTTTTTGAAATTTACAATTTGCTAAATGATAGTTTTTTTCAAAACGTGATGAACATAATAATTGTAATGAAACTTTTAAGGAACAGAAAAAGCTCTGGTAGCTTAAAAATGAACGAAAATAACGACTTTTGCCTAAAATGGCTATTTTTTATTATTTAGATTTTTTTCTATTATTTACACTTAGATTTCTCTTGAACTTCCGGTTTGGCGAGGATAGAAAGTAGACGTGGATGAAAGCCAGAGCGATTCTTGGACAGTGTTTGAGATGAAAAGTGTGAGAGAAGGTGATAGAAACCTGTAAAAAGTTGAAAAAAGGTGCTTGGGTCCAGAGGAAGTGAATGCGAGAAAGGAGGTGAAGTAGGGGAGATGAAAAGCGACTGGAAAAAAGTGGCACGTGCAAAAGTGAGGTTAGGGTCTGACCGGTATAATGCAGGAAAAGGACGCAGTGCCAGCGCCGCCTAGTGGTGGAATAGGAACGGTGAAGAAATGATGTTGACTAGGGTAGTAGTGCGAAGATCAGCTGGGCTGAGAGAAACAGAGAGTGAGAGGAGTGAGAAAGGAGGAGTCCTGGGACACGACAGTCGAAAAAAGAGAAATGGAAGACCTGAAGAAGAAGACGATGAAGGGAGCTGGAAAAGCAGCAGGCAAAATTCTTGGCATACCTGAAGCTAGATTGGGAGTTGGAGAGGGCGCAAATGAGAGGCAAACGGGTGATAGATAGGGGAAGCTTCGAGAAATCTCTGCAGAAAATGGTAGCAAAGTTCGAGCAACTCAGCGCGAGGTGTGAGGAAGAGAAGAGCAAGAAGGAAAAGGGAGAAGTGAGAGAAGTAGGATTCCAAACAGGAGAAGATGACAAAATGTGGAGGAACCAGCCGAAGAAGCTTACAGAAGAAAATCGGTTGAGAGAGAAGGAAGAGAAAGCGGAAAGAAGAAGGAATTTAAAAGTGTTGGGAGTGGGGAAGGAAGATAATGAATTGACGAACGTGGTGGGACTCTTTGCCGCAAATACGGAAATCCCGGCGAAAGTGGAAAGGTAAAAAGAATACAGACGGTTGGATGCAGCTCCAATTGAAGACATGGGAGAACCAAAGGGACGTATACTTAACGCTAAAGGAAAATTGAAGGGCTCGGGTCTCTAGATGGAAGACGAGTTAACTGAAAGGCAGGAGGAAATCCAGTAGTGGTTGAGAAAGGAGAAGAAAAGGATGGAAAAGGCGGGGAGAAAATAGACTTGAGATTCATGAAGGCGAGAGTAGGGGAGACGATCTGGCAGGGTAGAGAGCAGGAAGGAGAGATGATAGTGACCGGTACAAAAACAAAGAAGAGAGAAGAACAAGATGGGAGCAGGAACAACGCGGCGGAGCATAGTAGAAGAGGAGAGTAAGTGAGTTAGCGTGGAAGTGGAAGAAGATAAAGCAATGATGGGGGACAGTGATTGTGACAAGAAAAAAGTTCTGGGGCACAAAGTATGAAAAAACGACGTGTTTAGAGACGCTAAGGAGAATGGAAGAGGGATACTATTTCTGGAAAGCTCATTGCTGTTTGTTAGTATGGGTATAGGCAGAACTGTTAAATGAAAGATTGGCTCTTGGTGCGTGATGGTTGATGATAGGTTACCGCGTAGGTTATAGTTTTGTTGTTTTATGATTTTGTTCTTTATAATAATGTTGTCATTGGGTGTTTTACGAAAGAAAGTGCGAGTGAAAGCAAAGAAAGGGAAAGTAAGGTTAGGGGCTAGATCACTGCGACTGTGAGAAGGACAGGTGTCAATATATACAATAAGGTTGAGTTTGGGTTTTAATATCAGAAGTGTAAAGCAGAGCAGCGGCAAAGTGAAAGTGTGGGGTAAACGGCTGCTGGGGCACCATGGGATGGGGCTGCCGTTTCCTTTTAATATAGCGAAGGATAGGAGTAGAGTAGAGGAATAATTTAAGTTAGGCTTAAATTTAAGGAGATTATGTATAATTTTTAATGCTTTTTTGAAGACTCTCAAACCAGTAACATGGAGAGAGTATAATAATGAATACAGGTACTTAGATTTCTCTTTTAAAATTTTTTGCATTATTCAATGGGACTTCTTTCAATTTTATAATTCATGTTAAAGATAAAGTAATCTGGATCATGACGCGGTTCACCTAGAACATCCTTAAACTACGTTCTCCTTTCAACTGCCTAAAACAAAAATGGAATATTTGCCGAGATATTCGTTCTACAAGAATTTATCTCTGTTCACTTTTACCACGAGATGCTCGAACGATTCATAAAAGTTTATCATCCCCAGAGAACTATTTCGAGAAGACAATGCTAGAAGCGAAGACCCAGAGGAACAAACTTAAGAGTTGCATTGCCCCTGGGTACTGGGTCTCCACATCTTCAGTTTTTATTGCTTCATTGCGACGCTTGCTGATAATAAATTGCAGACACGCATTTAAGTCCCCCTGTTTGTAGCATTTTGATACTTTTTATTTCATTCCAGCACTTATTCAGAGTGCATGAGAATCAGCGCAAAATATTTCCTTGGTGGTTTTAAAATCTTCGTTTTTTTTGGAGAAAGTTGTACTTGAAATCATTCATATTTCAAAACATGTGTGGAAGAGATCTTTCGATGAAATTGGCTTAATAGGATGTTTGAGAAGCATCACGTCAAGCATCATAAACTCGAGCTCTCGCAAAAAATTTGGCCAAAAGGCCTGATCCATACATTTTGTGCGAAGTCCTTTGTAAGTTTTTCAATTCAAACTTAGGTGCCGCGTGCATAAATATCAGACTTTACACACCAACATTCTCACAGAACAGTGGAAATAGAGTGATTTTACACGTGAATAAGGAAATAATGATGGAATGAATTGTTTTAAATAAAATTAATTTAGGCACGATAGTTAAACAATAGTGAAAATTTTAAGACTAAAAGACAAATTTTTTCGAAGATGCTTGAATTAAAAAGAAATTATATTAAAACAAAGAAAGATGACTTATACAACGTAAAAGATCAATTTTCAATTCAATAGGATGAATTTTCAATCAAGAAAATTAATTGTTTACGAAAAGACAAATTTTCCACAAAATACAATAATTTTCAAACAAATTGTTGAATTTTTAACTAAAAAAGATAAATATTTATCCAAAAATGAAATCATTAAATTTTTAGTTTAAAGAATAATTGGAATTCTCAACCAGTGGAATTCAACAAAAAAATACGAATTTTTAACAAATAATTCAATTGGTAACCCTATAGATAAATTTTGAACAAAGAAAATTTGTTTTCTGCCCATAAAGATGAATTTTCAACAAACACGTTGTATTTTGAAGCCGAAAAAACGAATTACCTACAAAAACAGTTCAATTTTTAACCTGAAATATGATTTTTTTCAACAAAAAGCTTCATTGTCAATTAAAGAGTGACATTTTTTTAACCAAACTGTTATTTACTTAAGCCAAAAAGACCAATTTCCTATGAAAATGATGCATTTTTAACCCTAAAATATTTATTATTAACAGGCAAGTAAATTTACAAGCAAATAGTTGAATCTTCACCTGAAATGATGGAGTTCGAACTAGACCATATTATGATTTGAAATCAAAAACAGTTGTATTCAGCGAGAAAAAACGAATTTTCAACAAAATGGTTCAATCTTCAACCAAAAACAGATTAATTTGCAAGCAAACAGTTACATTGTTGACCAAAAAGGATGAACTGCCAACTAAAAAGTTTAATTTCCTACCAGAAAAGACTAGTTTTCAATAAAATACATCAATTTGCAACCATATAGTTAAATTTTCAAATATAAGACATAAATTTTGAATTAAAAACATCAATTATTCATCAAAAAAGAAATAGATACATTTTCAATTAAAAAAATTAATTCTCATAAAAAAAATTCATTTTTAGAAAATAGTTAAATTTGTAACAAAAAGGTGAATTTTCAACTAAAATGATGGGGACTTCCGTTTCCGACATGAAAGTGTTAGGTGGCGGTGATTAGGTGGTGCTAATTGTAGTGAATTTGCTGTGGAATTTGAGGTGAGTTGATGAGAGGAGCGTGTTAGAGGGTTTTGTGTGCCAGGGTTTGTATGTGGAAAAGAACTAAAGTTAGGAATTGTGTGATGGATGTTAGGATGTAGTGAAGATGAGACAGAAGTAGGATTCACCTTAAAAAAAACCGTGAATGTTTAGAACACCACCGGGCAAAGATCAAAGTGGATTTGGGGAGAAAGACAAGGGGAAAGACGAAGATAAAGTTGAACATAGAGGGCCGATAGAAGTTTAAAAGTTAAAGTTAGGAGAATTTCGTATAATGATTATAGAGGTAATACAGATGAACGAAAAAAGCCCGGAGGAAAGATGAGAGGAAATAAAACAAGAACTTAGGAAAGAAATGGCTGAACCCAGAAAAGAGATGCGAAAATGGAAAGAAGTGAGGCAAAATTTATAAAAAAGGATGCAGACTTTAGAACAAAGATTAGAAAAGCAGGATGAGGATAATAAAAGTGTAGCACAGTTGGAAAGTTTGATAGAAAAGAAGGAAAAATCAAACCGGGAGTTTGCGAAGGGGGAAGGAGGAATAAAGAGAGGGAATAGCTGAGGGAAATAGAAAGAAGATTAGAAAGGAAAGAAATTGATGAAAAAAAACATAGTGATGAAGGGTCTAGGATTGGAGGGGAAGGAACTGAAGGAAGGAGTGAAAAATTTGCTAAAAAGGATAGATACAAAAGTAGAGATAGAGGAAATGCGAAGTGTAGGAAAGGAAATGTAAAGAGGAGAAAAAATTGTACTAGTGAAACTGGAGAAATGGAAACATGAGAGGGAAGTGCTCACAAAGAAGAAAGTGTCATATGGAAGCTCGGAGCGAATAGAGGATGATTTGACATGGGTAGAAAGGAATATGTAGTATAAGTTAAGGCAAATAGCGGAAGAGGAAAGAAGTAAGGGAAAAAACGTGGGTTATGTATGGCAAAATAAAGGTAGAAGATGTATGGTGGGATTGGGAAGAAGAAAGTGAAGAGCTAGTAAGAAATGAGGTGCCGGGAAATTACGAGAGAAAGTAGCGGGAGATAGAAAAATAAGAAATACTAGGAAACAAAAAGAGACAACAAATGAAAGTAGCGAAGAATAGAGGATGTATTAGTGAAATATAGCTGGATTGAAGAGAAAGTATACGGAGTTTATGAGAAATTTGGCGCGATGGGATGTAATAGTAATGATGGAGACGTGGCTAGATGAAAAGTAATGGGAAAGAGTAAGAGGAGGGTCACCAAGAGGTTAAAAATGACAAGATCAAATTGCAAAGAGAAAGAATAAAAAAGGCAGAGCAATGTAAGGAATAGCGATGAGAGTAAGGAACGGATGTATAACAGGGAAGGATAGGAAAGAGGTGAAAGACCAAAAAGAAGGCTTATTAGTAGAAAAGGTAAGCATGGGAGGACAGAATTGGAAGATAGTGGGAGTTTATATAAACGGTGACATGTAGGAGAAATCAGAGGAGATGAAAAAACTGATGTAAGAAAATAAAGAAGAGAGAGATTAGGCCTATAATAGGAGCAGATTTCAATGCGAGAACAGAAGATAAAGGTGGAAGAGAATTGGGAGGAAAGCGAGAAAGAATTTTTAACGAAGTAGTTAAACTTTCAAACAAGCAGTTGAGTTTTTGACCGAAAAAGATGACTTTTTGACAAAATAGTTGCATTTTTGAAAAAATTTGAATTTTTAATTATATACTAAAATTTTTAACCAAACGACAAGAAATCCAAACCAAAAATACAATAGTGGATTATTGATCCAAAAAAATTAACTTTTACCCAGAAATAGTTGGATTTTTTTATCGGGATTACGCATGAACGCCTTCGTGATTGAGATCTACTGAATCAGTTCAAATTGAAACGAAAAAACGAGAAAAAGGGGAAGTCTTTTGAAAACAGGGGAAAATGGAAGAATTTTTTTTAAAAAGAGGAAAAGAGGGGAATAGCGCAAAGAGTGTGAAGTCTAAAATATAAAGGTGCTTTTCAAACTTATTACGTTATTATTGAACTTCACAGTTGCAGGGCCATCTTTCGCAAAATTCACAAACTTTGTTAAAATTTATCACCAGGAAACATAATAAACGTTACGTTAGTTCGTAACGTTACTTATACTGACCCCTCTTCCTTTATTCTTCCAATTGGCAACGTACACGAAAAACAAAACAAAAATTATGGCAACAAAATAATTTTGTTGAGCCTTTTGCTGTTTATAGTTAGATTCCTATATTAAATGACAGTGGTGATAGTAATTTGCCTTCATTTGACTCCAGAATTTAGCATTATGAACATATCGGTATCTCCATGCTAAATTCTCCAATCTGAGATTTGCAGTCTAAACTCTCCAGTCTCGTATTGTGTTAGCACCTAACGTTGCTACACGTACGTGGCGCTACGGGCCAGCACAAAACGAGATTGGAGATTTAGACTGCTAACCGCAGATTGGAGAGCATAGCATGGTGGTACCTATATAACTTTTTTATTTTGTTTCAGAAAAAAATCCCTTGTTCAAGGAAAAAGCTAGAAGAAGAAAGATGTTTTGATTTACCATAAAGCATATGATTTGAGAAGCCTTTCGGTTAATTACAACTTCGTCTATAATCATGGGTTATCCTTATGAAATTTCACTGTTATTGATGAAGCAAATTCTTTGCAAATTGAACGCATTTTATTGAATCAATTCCTTTTTCTCACTTCACTATTTTCTCGCATAAATGAGGTATTTTATTGAATATACAAAATAAACATTTGCATTCAACAAAACCATATTTTTACTTAAACCAAATTATTTGATTGCTCTCACAAAAATACGGGTAATTCTACAAAATATATTTGTTTAATCAACTAAATGTTTTATTGTGCCCATAAACAAATTTTGTTGAGCATAATAACCTGTTTAGTTGAATCAACCAAACGATTTAACAAAATCATTTGGTTAGCTCAACCAAACGGTTTTTCTGTTTCTGTAGCAACAAAAAATATGGTTTTGACCAGACTGAAATACTTTAATCAGAAGTTATTTAGACAAAATTGAATAGTTGAGAGAAAAATAGAAGAAAAATAGTATCATCCAAAGAATAGAGAAAATAACTGAAAAGAGCACGAATTAAATCACCTTCATATTAGACGCGTAAATCGGCCCAGTCTCTTTGATTCTAGCAGCTTGAGGTGAAAGCCAAGGTATTATTAGTTCAATCCATGAAAACAGAGCTGGAATATAAGGGACGTGACAGGGAAAATGAAGCTGGCTTGTGAAAAAGGGAAATGAATCGTTGGGACGCTCAAGCGAATCGGATAGTTCTCTCTTTCATCCTGGATAAAACTCCATGCAGCGTTCCAGACTGCATATACCTTGCATAGATGATAGCAGAAGGGGGTTGGAATAGAAAAAGTGCCAGGGGGATGGCCTTAGGAGTATGAAAGTAGCAAGTTAATCAAGGAAAACGAGAACTCTTCTCTCCTTCTCTCAGTCCTTCCGACTCTTATCCTTTCGTTTTATCTCATAGTATCGCTTCTTTCCTTTTCTTCTTGCTTATCTAAGCTTCCTTTGCTTATCCAGTAGCTGCATCTCACTTTCAGAGTCAACTGCATCCAGAATCGAGGGAGCTCCAGAAACGCCACTTCTTTTTTGGCCTCCTGGACTTGCAAAAGATCAAACCAACTTTTATATACTCGACTCACTTCAAAAGCTGCGAGCACAAACATGATTGCATACATGCGAAACTTGTCCAGGACGAGTTTAAAGAAAGTCAGAATTCCTCAAACTTCCACGAGCCAACTCTTCTTTTTGAAGAAGTTTCTGATTCTTGAAACTTAGATCACTGACGATAGTGCTGCCCTGTTTTTAAAGAGCATCGTTGACTTAAAAAATAGAAAAATGTGTTTTCTTATATCAGCGAAATCGTGAAAGAAAGATACACCCAATGAGGCAAAAGTTAAAAAAATTTTTAATATTACATATAATCTGGTTGTGAATTCGATCTCAGTTGCTAACCTATGCTTGTATTTAAAATTTTATGGTGCTCATTTTATGGAAACTTTGGAACGTTCGGTTTAGAAAGGTAAAGTAGATTTAGTTCAAATTAAAAGTACTATAAATTATAAAAAATATCTGGAAACATTTGATTCAATATTTAAGTGTATGGATTACTCCGCCCGAAATTTTGGGACAGAGTTTTATTACTAATAATACAGGTCTATCAATTCGTGTCGAATCAAGGAGTCTTTTCCACTCTTGTATCAACTTTAAATTATTTGAATGGAAAAGTTTTTACTGTAAAAACCAATTTTTAAAATATGATAAATGACGCTAACTCTCGTACTGTTCACAAAAAAAACAGAAGTGAATTTTAGTTGCGGGTAAGTTTAAAGTAGATAATGTTGATTCTTTTCGCATCGAAATAAAACAAGATTTAATAGAGTTGAACTAGTAACCATTTCCAATATGGTCTTCGTTTTTTTCTTGTGTGATGTAATGTATTAATATAATATAGGTCAATAGATTCATTTCGAATCAAAGAGACTTTTTTATGCTCACATTAACTTTAAATTATCTGTATGAAAAAAGTTTTACTATAGAACTGATTCTGAAAATAGTATTAATGGCCACAACTTCTTTAATTTAAAAAAAAATGTATTAATATTATAGGCAAAAACCTCTAAAATTCCGCCGCTCATTGTAGTGAAAAAATTAGATTTTTAAATTGTTTAAGCAATTTTGATTTGGACAATTTGTTTAATTATACAAGATAAAGAAAAAATAGTAGTGCCATTCGGTTGTTGATGTAATTGTTTATTTATACTGAGTTCCCAAACATGTTATGACAAACAAATTTTCTAAATGTTTTGAAAAATTAAAAAACTATTAACTTCACACTTTTGAGCCTTATACCGAGCAGTGTTTACAGAAATTTCAGTAATTTCACAAATCGATGTACAATACAACTCAGAAACCCTGGAGCAAATGAAAGTACAGCCACTCTTATTATTAACAAATAACTGATAATTGCAAACATTTTTTTACAGGTTTGCGTCGATGGTTCCTTTCGGGTAAGAGATAGCGTAAATACGTATAGTCCAGGCATTACGTCGAAATAATTAGTGAAATTCCCGAAAAAATCCCACATTCAATGTTTTTAACGAAAAAGTTTCCTTAAGGGCATGCTCTTCGGTGATCACGTGACCAAAGAAGTCCTTGGTTATGAAAGTTTTGTTGGTGTTCACCATGTCCAAACGCAATGATATATCGCTCTCAAAGTTTGGCATATAGGAAATGAGACAATAAATGGCGTTTGTATATTTAGTTTCAGTAATAATTTTGAAAAAAATTATCCATGTAAAAAATAAGGTGTAAAATTTCATAACCGAGCTTGGTCGTGTGATCTCTACTTTACCGACGTTGAAAGTTTCTTTTTTTCTCCGCTAAAAATTGCTAAAAATGCTCCAAAAATAATGACAGGTTACGTGTGTGCAGATAATTATTTTCTGATTTGCAACGAATGTGCAAATGTTATTGTTTATATTGATTTTTCTGAATGTTTAGACGATTTAGTCCAAAATTTTTGTCATTTATCAACATACGTAAATCAAAAAATCTGAAATGTATCAAACCGAACATTACCTGCAAAGTGCGCGACTCGAGTGGTAATATCCTATTTTATCAATTTATAAATGAAATTTCTTTGAAATTATAAATATATTGATGTATAAAAACGTTCTTTAGTGCCTTTTATTTAATCGTTCAAATTCTAAACACGATGTCTCAATCCGTGTGGACGTAGTGAGCACCAGAAAAAATGAAAATAATTTTACACATTTATTTTTTACATAGATAATTTTTTTCAAAATTATTACTCAAACTTAATATACAAACGCAATTTATTGTCTCATTTCCTATATTCCAAATTTTGAGAGCGATATATCGTTGCGTTTGGACGTGGTGAACACCAAAAAAAATTTTCATAACCGAGGACTGGTTTGGTCACGTGATCACCGAATAGCATGCCCTTAAGGGGTCCCTTTTGACATATCAAAAATGCTAGAAAAGATCAATTGCCAAACCGGTTTTTTTTTCTGAAAACATTTCCAAAAGTTACTTTTGCGTGGACAGATAATTCCCATTGCATTTTAGAGCAAAATGTCCTGCAGGAGAAAGAAATAGGACAAAATTATGAAAAAATTTTGTTGACAAAATAATCCGCTATCTTCCATAGGCTTCGAGCTATGATATATTGAAAAATCCCCACTTCTTTTGATTTTCAGCCAAAAATCATTAAATTCCAAAAAACACTGTGTAAAAAATACTGTGTACTTTGCACCTAATCCCTGCACGAAAAAGTGTTCCACAGATGAATGAAAGTAGCTTCTTCTTCTCCAATCGCAGACCCTTTATCACTATGTTTCTTCTTCTTTCTTCTCTCCCTTTCTTTTATATTCTTTGTTTTATTTTTATCAGACTTTCCTTCTCCTTATTCCCACTCACCCCAACTCACATCTCCTGGTTTGAGCCTTCTATTTTTTGATCCTACCTTCCAACTCCTCTACCTTTTTATTAGTCTCTTCCTGCTTTTCTAGTCTTTTTTCCAACGTCTGTATCCTTTCCTCTACATATTCCTGACTTCTTCCCATTTCCTCATTTGTTCCCAATGTTCAGCCATTTTCCGCCTAATTTCTTTCTTTATTCCCTCTCTCCTTTTCTCCTGATTTTCTTCATATATCCTCATTACTCCTATTATCATTTTGCGCGTTTCTTCCAATCTTCCCTCTTCCAGCGGATCTTTAGCCTCAGCTTTGTTTCCTTTCGTCCCCTTATTGTTCTCATCCTTTTTCTACGAAACTATTTTTTTGCGGCGGCGATCTGAACATTTTCGGATTTTTCAAGCTTGACCCTATATCTTCCTTGTCTTTACTGCTTCCCCTCTTCCCTCCCTTCTTTTTGAAGAATGCCTCAATCGATCCCATGCTGTTTACTCTCAATCCCTCCTTTTCTACCGTTTTCCTGTACTTTCCCCTTGCCTTCCTTTCTTTCTTCTCCCCTTCCGGTGTACTAAAAACTTCCTGATCTAAATCCCTTTTTTCCTTGCTGGTAGGGTCTTGGTGTAATATTTCAAAATTAGTCCAATCGACATAAGTTTCATCACCATTATAGAATTTTATAAAATGTTTTGCACTTGCTTTGTTGTATTTTGGATTGTATCTGATATTATTTTGGTTTTCTTCTCGGCATTTTAAGCTTATAAACAAAGTTGCATTGGTCTAAGGTATCTCGTCGGTCTTTGCCTAGTTTGATGAATTTGTCAAGTTTGGAATCGACTTGATAAACTGTTTTGATATCTAATTTGTTTAATATACGTTTGATATTTTCTGAAATGGTTCCATGGAAATTAACCGAAATTACTTGTTTTTCGTCTCCAATATCTTCATGTTGGCTGCCATTATTTTGAATGTTATTCTGCTTTCTGTGTATTTCTATTAATATTTTTCTGATATGTTTTCCAGTGAAATCATTCGTATAATCATAGTAATGGAGTCGTTTTTTACGACATTCAGATTACCATTGTGAATGGTTTTGTCAAAAAGTAGTATTGCGGAGTCTACAATGTTTTTGATAATTACAATTTTATGTTATGTAGGGTGATTTTAATAAAAATGTAATAGTCTACCTGAGTAAGTATTCTTATGGAACCAATTTGGTTTATTATTATCAGAATTGTTTCTAATAATTTCAACATTAGAAAACTAATGGAGTTATTATTTGCAATATTATGTGTAAACTGGAGTCTAGGATGGTAAGCATTCAAATTGCTAATTATTTCTTGGATTTTGTCTTTTGGAATCATAAGAATATTATCAGCTACATAACTGCTATAAGTTTTTACTGTAACATTTAATTGATCTAGAACTTCATTTTCAAGATCTTGCATTACTATATCCGCTAAAGTTCCAGATATTGGTGACCCCATGGTGGTACCAAAGGTTTGTAGTAAGTATCGTTGTATTTTCAAAATGTTGACTCCATTAGGATTTTAATTTCCTTTTTGAATTCATCAATCGGAATATTTTTAGTATTTTTAATTATATCTCATCTTTTTTCAATACCTTTTAAAACCCAATCCAATGGAACATTTGTAAAGAGAGATGAGACATGAAGGGATATAAGGACATGGTCATCTGGAATATTTTCTTTCGTTATGATTTCTTCAAATGGAATAAAATTTTTTATAAACGATTCTGGTTTGGGAAGAGCACTTGAGATGATTTTGTTAAATGTTTCAGCCATAAAATAAGTGGGAGTATTTATACAAGCAACATCAGGTCTGAGAGGGTAATTGATTTTACGAATTTTGGGTAATCCATAGAATCCAGGAATATTGGTGCTATCAGTTATTATATCTTTTTTGTCAATGTTATTACCCAAGCAGCCTTTTAATCTCCACTGATCAAGTTACATGTATCTTTTTGTGATTGTTTGAGTGGATCATTATCAAATTTTTCATAAATTTTATTATCGCTAGGCATTTTAAGGACATTACACCACTCTAGGATGTTGGAAAAATCGATTTTTTGTCTTGGCCCAAACAATACATTACGATCATAAAAACAATACGAAGTTGGTCCTATAATGAACAAAAAAATCGAAATGTTCAATTATTGATTTTGCCGTAGCGCATCGGAGCGCGCGCTGAAAGCAATTTTTTTTTCGTTTTGCTTTTTCCAATCGCTTACCGATACTGCAAACAAGGCCGGATTGTCCTTAAAATCATCCAGAAAGGAAGAGGAGGAGGCGAGCGTCAACTTTGATGACCAAATATATGGTGCAGGCATCGCAGATTCGATCTGAAAAATTTTCAAGAATTTAAGTGCTCGTAAAACTTTAAACGCGTTTTTCTCGAAACCACTTTTTTCAAATTAGGAGGACGCATTACTTGAGCACCGTTACATGCTTCGATTTTAAATTTTGACAGTAGCTTAAAAATCTCATTCTCTATCGAAGTATGTAGCCGTTTTTTGATTAATTGTAATTTTTTTTTTAATAAACAATTTACTGCTTATTTTTTGGCGAAAAATCGATTCATTTCTTCAAAAGCGCACTATTTCTACAGAATTTGATTGAAAAAACCCTACGTACTTCCATAGCCAATAGTATATAGATTATAAAATTGTTTGGTTTTTTGTTCCAAGTCTTGTACTTCACGAGAAAACCGTCCTATCTTGTATTAAAATTATTTAAAAAATTTCTTTCATAATTCAATATGCATTATATGAACCCTTAAAAAAAACTTATTGCTTTTTTTACACTTCCAAAATAAATCGCCAAAGTTAGGCCTTTTTTCTGCCGCTAGAGTGGTGTTACCCCTTAATACACTATAATATGTTTAAACTTTGAACCTTATTTTCTCAGTTAATTGATTTAAACACACACTTTAGTGAAGCAGTTTTTGGCTTCTCATGGGTCTCAATAGATTAAAAACCGTTAAAGTTTTTATAATTTCCTAATACATGTTTAATTCTTGACAATTCTAGTTACTAAATACCTACATAATAATAAAGCAGAACGATTTTAGTAAAAGAAACATTTTTTCTACAACAAAATGATACACTGAAGTCATTGTTTGAATAAATTGTTTATCTGAATCGTAAATATAATTTTTGGCTGCGTCTAGTCGTCCCGAAAAATTGGGGGATTTGGAAAAGAGGATGGTTTAGTCGTCCCGAAAATTCGGGACGATTAGCGAAACTTATGAAAAGTATTTGACTAGTAATCTCGAATTTCGGGACGACGAGATACTTCGATCATTTTTATGTTCTTCAAACCTATCTTCATTAATTATGATCAACAGGGATTTCATTTCCGTAATTTGTTCAGAGATAAAAAAATCGTATTTTTGAAATGGCCAATTTTGTGACACCGACCCAGCCATATGAACTCAGCACCCAACTATGTGCGCACACTTAAAAAATTCATTTCAAATCTTAAAGATAAAAATAATATCTAAGAACCATGGGAAAATGTATGTTAGAGACCAGAGAATCCGAAAAGCTGTTTTCTGCAAAAACAACTTGAGTCGGCTTAAGTTGTTCTTGCAGAGAAAGGCTCTATTGAACATGTTCCATAAACTTTATTGCAGTTAATTTATTGTATAATCGAAAATAGGACATATTATTTCTTTTAGTCAAACCCCCTTTCCTCCCATGGAACCCAGTTTGTATCCGGGAAAGAAACTAACTTAGTTCCTAAGCACGTCAGTATATACGACAGTTGTGGTTAGCTTAGAAGGAATTAAGGGTCACGGAGCTTCGTCTCCCGAGATGCGGTTCATTCTGATTTATCACTCACGTAGATAGAAAATTGGAATGAAGAGCAAGATAATCCTATCGCATGTGGCTCCATGTGGAAGATTGGAATTCCTTCCTAGATTATCTCAATTTCGTGTAAATCTTTCTATGGAAATTATGTCAGCTTTGATATGAGAAGCGGAGAATTGATTTATTTAAGGAGCAGAGAGGAAGCAACAGGTTCATCTTAAAATGAACTTAGCTTGGATTATATTGATACATAACTACTAATAATAAGTTCATCGTATACTTTGAAAAAAATATATCAGTGACAAAAATGCAAAAATAGACTAAGATTTTTTACAGTATTTTTATAAAAACGTGTTTGAATTCAAACCCCTCCCAGTAAAAGTTATGACCAAACTTGTAATATCTTGAAGTAATAAGATGCGCATTTCAGCTATTTTTGAGAAAAACGACTTTTAAAAAATGCAGGCACGTTACATGGACCCCGATGCGAGAATTAACTCCCGGTTAAATCAGGCGGTAGCGCTCCGCGTTTGTAACCTGAAAGTATGGGCTCAATTTCTGCGGCCAGCATTTTTTGCGAATTTGTTTTCCATTGGAATTTGTTTTTATTGCAATTGATTATTGAATATATTTACATTATGACAAAATATTAATTTTCACTCATTTTTTGTATATTCAATTTTTCTTCAAATTTATCACTTCTGAAACGAATATTTCAAGGATAAGCCAGTTCCGCGGCATCCTTGAAAAACTCTGATTCCTTATGCAAGTTTTTGTTGAAAAACATCACTCTACACTGATTTCAAAATATAAATAGTATAATAATGGACAAATTTCATTTAAAATCAGACAGCAAGTTTTTTCTCAATGCAGTATTTTCCAAATGAGCGTGGGTTTATGAGATTTTCTTTTTTTATTTGACGTTTGAATTTTGGAAAGCAGATTTTCTCAAAAATCTCATTTTCGTTTTTGAAAAACCACTGCTTCACATGAAAAAAAAATTATTTTGGAAAAATCAAATTTTTGCATTTTTCTTTGAAACAACAAAATATTTAAAAAATGTTAATATAAAAGTTTGCACGTCTAGGAAAGTTCTACAAAAAATATTCCATGCCCTTCTGTGATAATTAACATTGTTTCCGAGAAAGAATAAAAAATTATATTCACAGAAAAAAAGTTATCGCTTTCAAAAATGGTCAAGCCCCTATAACACTGATAAGATGCCTAGATTTAAAAAAATTCTGCCCATTTTTGAGAATTTGCAGGTAGTCATCGAATGATTGTAACAAATCCAAAAACAATTTTCTAAGAAACTTCGATATGCGAAATCCTTTTTTTCACCATAGAATGATATGCCCCAAATACCAAGTCTTTCTGACACCATCAGCTGGACTTTTCTTGAAATTTTGCCTGATTTGAATTAGAATTGGTCAATAGGAAATGTCTTTTAATTATGAACTTTTCCTGAAGTAAAGGTGGTAAAGGTTGAAAAAAAAAAAACACATTTTCCATTTGAATAAATGGTTAAAAATGAATATTTTGATTTGATTAAAATGAATTTGATAGTCAATTGCAATTAAAAAGTTCGAATGGAAAAAGAAATTGGCAAAAGTTGCCTGATCTAACCGGGAGTTGACTGCTGAATCGCGGTTCATGTGACGCGCGTGAATTTTTTTAAAACGTTTTTCTCGAAAATGGTTGAAGGCGCATCTTATATCTTTAGCATGTTACCAGCTTGGTAATAACCTATTACTAGGAGTATGGATCAAAAAAAAATTGCAATGTGTATGTTCCACTTGTTAGTGTAGAAATATATATTTTTTTCATTAAAATCAAAATAAAACTTGAAAAAAAATAATAATGAGATGAAAGTGTTTTCTAACGCCGTTATTATGATCATTTTTCTAAAACCTTAATTTTTCATGGCCCTGATCTCTTGAGTCTTCAAATTTTTTGTTTATTTGCAAGAAGGAGTGAACGCCTGTGACAAGAGTTTTTCCGCGATCGACGATTTACGTACGGGGACTAATGACATGGCCGTCGACATTTGTACGCGTCAGGTACAGCAATCGGGGGATGAGGAGACGTCGAAGGATGGAAACTATCGAGCGAGCATTAATAATGTAGACGACAAGCTGGAATCGGTTGGTGATCGTCGGAGGCTTTCCTTAAAATGATTCTTCACAAATTAACTCTGGCAAGCTTGAAGTCACGTAGAGAACTGATTTGGAAAATTTGTAATCTATATAGAGTTAAAGGGTTTTGTTTTTACGTTGAAAAATGAAAATAATGATAATGGATTTTAAAGGGCAGAACATCAATCTTAACTATATGCAAAGCATAGTGCTGCATGCTCGTAACATTTTTACAAATGATTTTACATCAAAATCACTATTGTTGTGATTATGTTTTTAACATAGGGCAGATATTGTTTTAAGCAAACGGATGCTAATTATGTACATATATTTATTATAAATATAGATACTTAATAGACGAAACAGGCGAAAGCCAGGAAAATTAAGTCCAACTCATTTCAACTTCATATCTAATTACAGTATTCGAAACAATTTGAACTCTGCCTAGCTGCTTCAATTAAATTTCTTCCCTCAACAAGATTTGAACTAATTACGTTTCATTAATTTCTTTTTTTTTTGCGCAAACAGAACGCTGCTGGAAAACTCGTTTCTGTCACGCTCACAATATTTGATACACCTCGTCCTCAGGCTTTGATGGTTCTCTTTTCTTGTTAAAATCCCAGATGTTATCTCGCTCAATCAATTGACTTGGAGAAGTCAGCGAATTCTGACTTCTATCTCTTAGTATCTGATCCAATTATCGCAAGTATTTGCAGTTACATTTCGCTGCCATACGATTATGAGGTAATGCAGAGACCTAATTATATCAATAATAATAACAGTAATAACGGTGGCGCCACGTCGTCTAGACTTCATTATCGAATTATGCAATTATTACATAAGAATAATTATTATATAACTCGTGAAGAATGAGCGATAATAAGGAAGACAGGTATTACAATAATAACTAGCCTTGGAGGGCAAGGTGCGACCTTCGCATAACTCTTGTGACTTCCCTCCAGCGGTTGCGGGTAGCTCGAATATCTGAACAGACGCGTTGTGCCAGTGGCACGTCCCTCTGGAGCAGGAGGGACATCCACCCAAGATCCAGAATAGAGACAATGCCAAGGACGTAAACAAAGGGATGAATGCCAGACGAGGATGCGGGACGCGGGTGGTCGATGCCCTCTCGCATAAAGCGTCCTGCAAACATAATGTCCTTCTCTTTAGGGTGAGTGTCTGTCACCAGTTAGACTTTAACTTCCGATTTCAAAGACCCTGTGGGGCTGAAAATGTTTGCACTCTGCGGGTATGTTGGCTTCAGATTTTTATAATTACCTCCAAAACTTTTGACGGAGGGATACACAATATATGCTATACCCTCCACCTTGTCAACCATAGCCTCTAATCACTCCACCCTCCGCCTTCTACTTCCTTGTATTTCTCTCTCCCAATCCCTAACTCCCTCACCCCTCTCCCCTCTTTCTTTACCACCTTAAAATTTTAAAAAATACCCCTCAATTCTCAACCCCATAGTCCCACTTTGACCCTCAATCTCATAAAACATCCCTAATATCACCCACCCAATCCCTCTCATTAACCATTCTCTGTTATATATACTCTTTTTATATTCTTTTCACTTACCCCATCTCCTATCTGCACCTTAATCATAGCCCCTCCTTTCCCTGTGTACCCCTTTTTACTTCTTCTTTCCCTCCACCATTTAGTGGAAAGGGAAAAGGGGCCCTACCTTCCTATACACATCCCTATCCCCAACCCCCCTTTTCCTACTTCATACCATTATACCGCACTGATGAAGAAAGTTACTATCTACATTTTGCAGATAAACCTTACAGCTGCTTGTCAGTAAGTCTGAAGTTTAAAGTGGGTTCCGAACAAACAAAGAACTGATAGAAGTACATAGAAATATTTCCCTTGGTACCGGCGCAGGGATCGAACCCCTGGTCTCCTGCTCGGCAGCCTGACGCGCTATTGCCTGAGCCACCGGGGATCTTTCTAGGCCCAATTGAATTTGAAAAATTAATTATCAAAATTAATGAAGAATTGATGTAGAGCTTATTCTTCAATAAATAGTAAATACTTTTTAGGGGCAACAGAATTTTGTTTGCCTTATTTTTATTTTTTTTTTAATAAAAAATGATGAACATTAATTTTCAGACCTAAAACAACCTAGCGGAACTGGATAATTATTCTGAATAGAAGAAAATTTATTCAAGTATTTTTTTCATCAATAGAAAGAAATTTAGGTCGAAACGTTTGCAAAATTCAAAAATGAAAATTGTTATTGGACGCCCTATTATTCGTCTCTACTACTCAGGCTGAATATTTTGATGACATTTGTTTACCAATTTATCATTATATTTATCATTATAGTTTAAGTTTCATATATCGTTTCAGGTTTTACAAGTAATAATTAAGTAATAATTTAAATTGCAATAATGAATTAAAAATTTAATATGTGTTCTTAAAACTGTATTTTCATTCAAAGTAACATGTTTTTATGAAATGAAGTATAATTTTTTTCAAATCATGACGAAAATCAACAAAAATATTAGCGCCATTTTCAAATATTTCACTCATACATCGAGTCTGACTTGAACAAGACATTACTACTGCAACTAAGGTCTGCCTATCCCTGTCAGAAATCTATTCGGCACAATTCCTTTTATAAAATTCAAAAAGGAACACATAAATTTATCAGAGATTTTATTCTCTAAGGAGTGTTAGAAGTTTTGCATGTAGATTACATTGTGAATTTTAATCTCTATGTAAATTATGAATTTACATTTCTGCGTGAAAGCATGCAAATTTAATGAACATATATAAATATCAAAGGTTTTAGAAAGATCATTAAAATTTCTTAAGCTCAAGAAAAAATGAGCCCGTACAAGCTTAAAAAATTGATTCATAGAACAAACAAATAGGTTTCAATGTCAATCATTATACAAATCCGAAAGGTGTAAACATTAACTTGGTATACTAAGTACAATCTTCAGGGTATATCTACAGTTTTTTGAATAATTTAATATAGTTACTCTAATGATAAAATTATTTTGCTTCTTGTTTATACTAATGTAACAAGCAACTATTTTATTAAACCGAATCGAGAACTTCTTTATTGCCCATATAAAATCATAAGTTTCTACTCTTACAGCTGGATACTTGGGATATATCATAAGAACTCCTAGGAAAATAATTCTCAGTTATTTATAAGCGTAATATGAATAACTCCTAAATTTGAAAAGTTTTGCTCATTCCCTTTTCCTTTTTTTTTATGATAGTGAATCATCCAGAGTGCCGAAATCGTCTGCATGACTGGAGTGTAGTTCGATTTCCGGGAATCGAAATCCCTTGGGCCAGCAGCAAGTCGTAAATTTTGGATAATCGGACGACTTTGGTAAAGGGGTACGGAAGTTGGTATAGGCAGAATGGGAAAGGTTTGGTTAGGAGTAGAAATGGGAAGGAGTGCAAGAGTTGACCGAGAGAGATAGGCTCAGGGAGGCCAGAAGCCGGCTTAGACCGTGCCTATTTATCAGCTATTGTCTCAAGATCCCATTGGCACCAAGTCCCTAAGCCCCCAAGTAGTGCGACTAGCTTCTCAGTTCTGCGCTCTGGAAAAGGTTCCGGAATTCGCGAAACCTATACGTACGTGTATGTCTCTGGTTTCTACCTTCAGGAATCTCGGAATTCGCCACATGTATAGGAAAACAATATGTCTCCTGGCTGTATTGCTTCTCCTGATTCTCTTTCTCCCTATCTTCGTTCCCCTACTAATAATAGATAGCAGTAAGGGAGTTCAAATGTAATTTTACAACAATGTATCGTACACATTCGTAGCTAACCGCGTTTTCGTGAGTTATTACCTTCCGCGGCGCACAAGGCAACTTTGGTAAAGACATTAATAGATTAATCGATCCAGTTGCGATTTAACCACCACTTCACCATAGCTTGCGCCTCTTATCAAATAAAGTTACAAAGGTGGACATTTGCTGGACAATGGTACGGACATTTAAAGTACTATTAAGATTTTTTAGGGGAAATCACGATACTGAGGGTACTGCAAATGTATCTTAGAACGCCTAGGAACAAGAGTATGTAAGCTACGAGATTTCAAATAAAATCGTGAAGGGTCTAGTAGACGTACGTACCAATACATTTTTAGAGCCTTCTTTTATGACTGCTTATATGCCCCCTGACTCCTTTCTCTACTTATTGCACCCAACATTCTCCATGACCTGTACCGCTCCCTAATCGCTTTCCTCTGCTCAACTTCTTCCCCTTCTGAATCTTCAACACCACTCTCCTTTATCTCTGACTAACCACTTTCGCCCTTTGTATAAAACACCCATCATATCCCATCCTCTCCTATGCACATACCTCTATATCAGTCACCTTTCCCACAACTCTTTCCGCTGTACCCCGTATTTTTTCTCCTTATACCCTCCCATCACACCCTCTCACATATTCCCCCATAAATCCCTCTCATATGCATATTGAACCTCTCCATTCAACTATCCTCTAAGGGAGCGTTCACATATTACATAACATCAAACACAATTGGGTGTCAATTTTTGTTTCGTCCATTTTAAAGTTACACGCATTTACTATAGGAAAGGCGTTACATAGGGGGGCGGAGTAGAAATGGTCGAAAAAAATGTTGCGTAACATGAACGCTCCCTAACCCATCTATGTGTTACGTAATTTTTTTTACAAAAGTTAATTAATTGAATAAAAGACAACAATTATTAAAAAACAAATAATTTGTGAGCTTTTGAATTATTATAATTATTTATTTTATCGATATGAAAAAGTACAAAACAGAATGAATCGTTTGTGTCAATACATAATAAAGATATTGCAAAATAAGTCCAAAATTTTTAGTTTTGTTAAAATATAGAGCTCATTTTAAAAATAGATTGACTTTAAACATTGGTTACGTATCCAGCAAATTTTTTTTTTCCTTGGACTCTTTCAAAGTCTGAACGTGAACAACAATATGCAATATACAAAACAGTTATGCACTATATTTTAAGAACATTTATTGAGTATCACGTTCATAATTTTTGTTATCCCTTTTTTTGATTAGTATACAATATACATACATTGATTAGCAGTTCGAACTCGAAAGTTCATTGCCTCACTACCCGATTCGGGTAGTGTTTCTAGGTAGATATTTACTACCAATGTGGGCCCACCACACCCACGACGGGCCAACAGCACGCAGTATTCCTTAACGGCCACCCATCCAAGTACTAACCGCGCCCAACAATGCTTAACTTCAGTGATCTTACGAGAACTGGTGTTTCCAGCGTGGTATCGCCGTTTTTGATTAGTATACTATTTTTAAATTTTGTGTTTGAAAAGAGTCTTATTCTGTAATAATAAAACTTTTTTTTTTATTGCAATGTTGTTAAGCAAAAAAACAATTTAAGTAAAAAGAGATATATTCTGTAATAACTCAAAGAAATGTAGAGCCGCCGTGTTACCCTAAAAAATGTCTGCTCTTTTGCAATTTGGATTGCTAGATTCTTCTGATTAAAGACTTGACAAACGAAAAAGAAAAGACAATACAAGTTAAAAGAGTCTTGATTCTGTATTAGTAATAAAAATGGTAAGCCGCCCTGCCATCCCTAAATATTTTCTGCCCTTGTTCAATTTTCAATACCAGTTTTTTCGATTATAGAGTTCACAAACGAAAAAAAGTAATACAAGTGAAAAAAACTTCTTCTGTAATAATAAGAAAAACGATAGGTCTCCCTGTAACCCTCAACAATTTGCCGCCCTTTTTTTAGTTCGTTTTCGATTACAGACCTGGCAAGCCAAAGAAGACAATACAAGTGAAAAGAGTCTTATTCTGTAATGATAATTTAAAACATTGGTAAGCCACCCTGCCACCGATAAAAATTTCCCGCCCTTTTTCAATTTTCATCACAAATTTTTTTTTTATTGCAGAGCTGACAAGCAAAAAAGCCAATACAATACAAGTAAGAACAGACTTTTTGTGCAATAATAATAAAAATGGTACGGCCTTCTGGCGCCGATAAAAATTTCCCGCCCTTTTTCAGTTTCATTATTAGCTTTTCTTTTTCGATTGCAGAATTGACTAATTAAAAAAAAAAGAAAATACAAGCAAAAAAAGAATTTTCCGATAAGAATAATAAGAATGCAAAGCTCCTTCGGCTTTAAAGAACACATTCTCATCACGTATCTCGTGCTTTGCTCTCGATTCTGTCCGAAATGCGAACTTTTCTACATTTTGTTCGACACTATTATATCAAATGTATATTATATTCATTTCTGTATCTCAAGCTGGTACTGCTTATTCAGATATTGCAAAATAATGTTTAAATTTTATTTTTCATGAATACTTCAATATTTGCTCCTTATTGCACAGTATACCCTGTAATATCTATCATTTCAATACATTTATGTTATCACAATTCATCATATGTATTCGTATTGATACATACTTATTTCCATTGTCTTGTTTTTATAATTAAAACGAAAGTGCATACCCTATACAAAGAAATTCTTATTTTTTACGATTGCTAAAAAATCTAAGTGTCCTATTAAAAAGTGATTATTGACAAATTTGTAGATCTTTCTCAGGTGCACAATTTTTGTCTTTTTATCTCTTTTTGTATCTTGCGTAGTTTGACCGATAAATGGAATTTTTAATTTTTAATTATTTTTTGTGCGATCAAATTTTCAATTTTTGATTTTTCGATAAAATTCAGAAAGTTGTTATGATAATCTTATAGGACTTTCAAAATCAACGTTTTTCTTTTCCTGACTTTTTTTTTCATATCGTGCGTTGTTCCGCTTAAAATGTTTATTTTCGTTTTTTTTTTTTAATTTTGAAAATGCTATAACTCTTGAAATTTTATTTTTACCGAAAAAAGTCATAAGATAAATTGTTCAAGATTCCGAAAACTATGAATCTTCCTACATAGAATTTTTAAATCATAAAAAAATGGTCTCAAAAATTTTCAACATGCTCTCACTTTTTGAATTTTAATCCGCAATAGCGGGTTAACAAATTTTGTTCTTTCTTCTTAGGCCTTGAAAAAGAGTGCCAGAACACAATCCAATCTTATTATTTTTTCGAAAGTTATCGTGCCTACAGACTACAGATTACAGACAGACACCTTCGTAAAAATCGTTTTCTCTGACTCAGGGGGTCTCAAAACGTGGAGATTTGATGAAAACCAACTAAGTCAAATTTTACTTGAAACCAATACCTTCTTATTACGATGAGAATGTAAAAATAAAATAGAAAAATACAAAATACAGGATGGCCGTTGGTCAGGGAAAACCTGGAAATTAGGGAAGAGTCAGAGATATTGGGCAGGGAAAGTCAGTCAAAAATCAAGGTTTTTGAAAATAATCTTGCAAAAGCCAGAAAATTTCTATGAGCAGTACTTGAAATAACTGTCAAGGATAAAAAAGAAATGTTCATTTAAAAATGTTTTCTTTCGTTTATAAAAGATTCTATGTTGAAAAGGTTGAGACGATGGACTTTAAATAATAATGGTATTTTTAGATTAAAAATTCATATGATATAGTAGAAATTTTCTCTTTTTGAATGAAAATGAAATTTTGTTTGAATGAAAATGCAACTGTTTGGTTGAAAATTAATCTTCTTTGGCCGAGGATTCAACTATTTTGTTAAAAATTCCTCTTTTTGGTTGAATTCTACAGTTTTTTTATTTTAAATTAAAATATTCTTTGGACAAAATATCTACCATTACATTATTCGTTGAAAATTAATTCTTTTTTATTAAAAATACATCTCTTGCGTTAAGAGTTCAAAAAGTTGAAAATTAATCATTTATAATAAAAAATTAAGCTACTTGGTTAAAAGTTGAACTACTTTGTTGTACTTTGTACTTCGTACTTTGTTTTTGATTTAAAAATTCATCTTTTTTTAAATTAATTTTTCTTTACTAAAAATTTAACTTTTCCAAGTTTGGTTAAAAATGCTTCTTTTTTATTTTAAAATTCAACTATTTGTTTGAAAATTCATGTATTCGGTGAAAAATTATTCTTCTTTCCACAAAACACGCATTGCTGCAGAAATATTTCTGTAACATTTAATTGAAAAAAAGGCAAAATTTCGAATAAATATTGTAGCAACGTTCGAGAAGCACAAAAATTTTTGAACCGAGCAATATTTGTCTAAAATATTGGAGCAATATTTTAAAATAATATTGAGTTGTGCTTGCCGTATGTGTGTGCAAAGAGTCAGTGAAATTTCTTCAAAATAT
Organism: Andricus curvator; assembly: GCA_932195095.1. Lineage (NCBI taxonomy): Eukaryota > Metazoa > Arthropoda > Insecta > Hymenoptera > Cynipidae > Andricus > Andricus curvator. The sequence goes on from CAKNYM010034314.1 coordinate 27,669, forward strand.
TATCTATGAAAGTTGAATTAATATTTCGGTTGCCGAAACATTGTTTCGAATATGTAGTCATCTGCACAATATACACAATTTGTAAACATCTGGTAAGATTTTAATATTTTCAGTTATTTTAGGACAAAATATCTTTTTTATAAATCCCAAAAAATTTAAAATATTGAGAAAAATTTAACAATTGATTCAGGGTCTGGCCATTTTAATTTATAAAATATTCTCATTTTTGTTATGTAAATTTTGAATGCAATAAAGTTCCTCATTTGGGAAATTAAATAATAGGCACAAAGATACGTCTGTATAGAAATCGATTCAGATAAAAAATTAGCTGAAAAATGCGAATGAATTACCACGATGATTATTTTCTAAAATTTTCTTATAATCATTTCAAATTCAAAGTCGTTCTGAAAACATCCCCCCTTCGTAATCTACAGAGAGTATTAGAAGATAATTATGATCGTGCAAATTTTTAGTGCCTCTTATAGAAATTCTCTAACTTTTGCATATTTTATGCAATTTTATAAAAAAATAACATATGACAGCGTTACGTAAGAAAATATCTGCTGACCCCAGGTTGTATGTTTCCTGAACTCTCCTTCTGAACTCGCCTTACGTATTTTTGAATGGCCCTGCTCTCCTTTCTGTACCCATCATCCCCTTTTATTTTCTTTATCTTCTCAGTCTCCCCGGTCTCCTCTATCTCCTGCAACTCCTTTATCTTCTTTGTCACCCCTGTCACCCAGGTCTCCTTTATCTCCGTTATTTCCTCTGTCTTCTTTATGTCCTCTACGGAATTTTTCTTTGTCACGATTTTTATTTGTTTATTTTGAAGTGAATTTTCTATGGGGATATATAGATAGAGGAGATAGAAGTGACAGAAGATCGGAGAGGATTAGAGGAACAGGAAAATGAGGTTCCAGGGATATAACAAGAAACTGTTAGTGAGAGAGATGGATATAGAAGAGTGTATAGGAGAGTTGAGGTAAAAAAAGTGGTTAGAGGGTCGTGTGTTGAAGAGGGTCAATGGAAGTAGGGATATACAAAACGCGGGAAAGGGATAATGGCAAAAGTGGAAAGGCGGAAGATGAATGGGTAGAAAAGAGGGTGCAGTTAAAATGTGGTAAAGTAGTATTGATTAGGTACTTGAGGAGGGGCCTGAAGCAGGTAGTGTCACAGATGGATTGACAGAGACGTGGGAAGAAAGGAATTCTGATTGTGAGATGGGGGTTAGCGGTAAGGGGCTTACATATGGTAGGGTGAGACGTGATATAGTCGGGTGTTGTAGAGAGGGCAAGGGTAATAGGTGTATAGATGGAGAGGGTATATTATAGAAAATAGGTAGACCCGAGAGTGGAGTCGGGTTTGTAGAAGAGAGTGTGATATGTATTGGATAGAGATAAAGATGAGTAATTGTGGAGGGGGTAGAGGTGTGCCAGTGTGAAAAGAGTGGTTAGGAGAGGTGAGTGGAAGAAGGATGGAAGGGAGTGGTTTATGCTACGAGGGGTTAAGAAAAGGGGATAATGAGTGTGGATACATGGGGTACGGGGCGAGCGACAGACATCGTAGAAGATATACAAATAATATTATTATAATATTATTATACCTACGAAACTCTTTACGATGGGCGCCTGCCTGCTGCTTCTTGACCACGAAACGGAAAAATTTTTAATCTGAAACGAGAAATTTGAAGAAAAATCTGTTTGGGTTATAAATCTAGCAATATAATGTCCAAAAAGTGTACTGTCCTAGTGATACGGACTGGAAACCTGCAGGGTGCCAGAATCCACTAAAAGCTTCCTGTGGCCTGTTCGTGGGGCCGTTTGCTTTGAAGAACCCTTCTGCACAATGTGCTCCGATAACTTTAAGTGCGGAGTTAATAGTCGAACGTGACTGCTGGCTTTTACTTCAACTTTTACTCCGTTCGGTTCTCTATGGATCCACTTCAGCAGCAAAGAAGATTCGCGTTCAAGCACCAATGGAATAGACGATATTCGACCACCACAAGAATCTATAGTACGACAAAAAGGTCCAGTGACACTTTTTGTTTTTCATTTAAGTTTTATTCGTTTCTAGATACCATTTATTCAATCAATTTTTATGTAGAAAAAGAAGATAATTTTCCATTAATTTGAAAAAACAGCCAATTATTATTTTTTGAAAAGGGACTATAGTCTAGTGAAAGTGGTTGCATTTCACGGCAATTGAGCGTCCCGTGTTCAAATCATGTGTCTTTAAAATATTGATTCCGAAATTTTTGTACATTAGTATTTGACTTGATCATTAATTATATCCTAGAATGAGTGCTAGTGTTCAACAGAGTTAAACAAATAGCCTCCTAGAAAGTTGAAAAGCGTAACTTTGAGTCCCGATAAATTGCAGTCGAAGAACGTTCTTGCACAGTGCAAACGTTACATTCGGTAAGTCGTTAGCGAAAGATAAACGATCCGTACTGTAAAAAAAGGTAAAATGAAGGAACGGACTTCTGGGAAAGTCCGACCTCGAAAGCACTTGTCATCAATCTTTTCGGCATTTTATATGTTGTTTTGTCTTGACGAACTCTAGTTCAATGAAATGACAAATGAAGAAATTGATTTTATTTTAAAAGCACTTTCAGTAGATTAAGAGTTAGGAAAACTAATATTTTTGTATTTTTGTTTGGAAAGAGTATCAGTGAAGGGAATGTAATATGAAAAAGGTTACAATAATAAATAAAAAAATAATAATGCGGGTTATTTCATTTTATGTTTCTTTTATCTTTTAGAAAAGTTCGATATTGTTTCTTATTTAACTAATGAATAGAAGTATGAAGTTAATAGAAGAGTCAGAGTAAATGTGCATCTTGAGAACAAGGCAGAAGTTTAAATTGGTAAATAGCAGAGAAAACGAAAAGTTTATTCATGAGTTGTGAAAGGAGACTGAGAAGGAAACATTGAAATCCTTTGATAAAGGCTAAAACACATGCCAGCACCTGCTTTCTTTTATTAAGATTCAATGAAACTACTATAAACACCGAAGTAATTATCTAGATCTAATGAGGCTATTTTCGTCTGCAAGAGTCCCTTCCTTTCTGAGTAAAGTACACCATTCTCGTATTATAGAAATTGACAGATTTATTATACACATTCTAGGATATATGTATATATATTTCAATTATTTCCCGATCAAAGATCCTCTCTTCTAACAGAAACCACAAGATTAGGTCATGTAAGATCAAAGGGTCCCCATGTAGCTCCATAGACTCAATTCACTTATATTTAATCATTTATGTTTTAGTATTAGCATAGATCAGAAGGAACAAATATTAAATCAAGCTTCAATGAAAACAAGTATTAAAAGTCAAAGTTTCCAGTATGGCAGTGTCTTCTCGTTTCAAAAAAATCCGGCTATTCGTACTGAATATACCGGAGAAATGCAGCTATTTGTATCGAAATTGAAAACATTCAATGTGATATCAATGAATTCACCTCCGTGAATAACACTGTAAAACTGAAACATCTATGTTTTTAATTAAGTTATGAAGAAAAAAGAACGTAATGCTAAAAATTGATAATAAAAACTTTATTCAAAATTGTACACTAGAAACGCTAAACTTGTTTCACAAAAGTAGGCAAATCATGTCTAAAAGATTGTTTGATAACACGAAAATAAGACCGTTTTTTCCCAAGGGATAAAACAACAGTTATTTTGGTCTTGCCAAAGGCCTGAGCAAAAATAAGATTATAAAAAATAATGTAATTGGGTTGTATAGACTAGTCTCGTGCACAATTTCTTGGTGTTGAGTTCATTTAAATTCACCAAATTTAGTTTATAACGATGTGCATAGTAAGGTGAATGACTAAACGTGTGTCAGATGTGAATAAAGTAAAGTAAAATAGATAAAGTGTGTATAAATACATTAACATTTTGTTAGTGGATATAACTTAGCCTATTTATAAGTCTTACAATATTGACATCTTATTATTTTAATAAGGTTGAAAATGTTACACAATCGTGTTCTTTTATTAATCTTTTCTATCTTTCACGTTTTCCATTTATGTAACCTACTTTTAATTAATAGTATTATCAGTATTATTAATGAATATTTTATTTTCTGTGAGTATAATGATACCGGCTTAACAAAATCATTAGTTTGATTTTGAATAAATGCAGGCTTCTTCTTCGATTGAGAATTCTGGTACTAGACTAGTGTGAATCGATGCTCCTGCACTTAAATAAGTTTCCAGTTAAGCTTGAAGTAAAGTTACAATTATGATAAAATACTTAAAGTTCAGAAATCTTTAATTTATTTGTTATTTCGTTCGTTTGAGCGTCTGGAACTTTGGGTACATTATCAAATTTCGTTAGGAAATATATGATGATCATAGAAAAAACTATGATTTCAATTTTGTTTCAGTTCATTTTACCACAAACTTATTTTGAACTTCAGCTGCGTTCGCTATCATAATCAATATTAAAAGTGAAAAACTATAGAATTTATTTCAGTTTTCATATCGCTAAATAAACTTATTTTATTATGATTCCATTTTGTTTCAGTAAGTTTGTCATCCAAATTGAAACTTTATTTTTTCCTGCGATTAATGATTAGTTTGTAAAGGTAAACAAAATTTTGCACGAAGCCTGTTTTCAAGATTGGACATGGCAATTTATAAACAGGGAAATGACTGGCAGATTAAACAAAAAACGACAAGCAGGAATAATTAAATATTAATATGAATGAGTACCTGTATTAGAAAAATTCAAAATTTTCATAAATGTTCTGTATTTATATTTAATGAAGAGAAATTAAAGATTTGAGATTCAAGAAGCATTCTTTATGTAGAAAAAAATTTTTTGATGTGAAAATAAATGTCGATTGTTTAACAGTAAATGAGTTATTGAAACATAAAATAGTATTATGTGATCATATTATAATGGTCAAGTAATACGTTTTTCAAAATGGTGTCAAAAATCCAATCAAAACTATAGAAGAATCCTTATTTATAACTAACTGATGTTTTTGGTTTTTGACCAAGTGTGTATATTGATGAAAAGGATGTTAGTTTTGTCGGAATTGTTAGCAGGGGAAACTAAATTATTAAGTATAGTAATTCACGATTTGTGGAGACTCAACTATTCATTTAACTATTTCTGTTCACAAAATGTAGATAAAATCCATTATTGATTTGCTTTTAATGTTTTGAAGAAACGATCTCGAGGCACGTTTCGTAACTTCTCTCGATTCACGAATATAGGTCATCGCTTTTGGTAGAAAAATTAGAGATAAAAGCACACTAATTCATGCATAATGAAAAAATATCACATATTGACTTCCAAATGAAACCATTTCAAAGATGAATAGAAGAGTCAATTGTTTTGATTTTCAATATAAAAGTCATTTTGTTCGTGTTAATGCTCACAATCAGCTTTTCTTATCCCTCACATTTGTTCCTTTTCATATCTCGATAAAACTTCTTGAAGTTGTGTTAAATATTTGTTTAGAGTTTTAAGAACAAATTGTTTTGCATATTCGAATAAATTTCAGTGACCTATTCTTGAAAGTGACCTACTTTTGCATATTTTTCCCTATAATCTTTATTTTTATTTTATCATCTTATTCACATTTTTCATATGCTCAATATCGCTTGGATTTCATGTGCGGATGCATTTGAAAGAAAAAAAATTAATAGCTTGTGAAGGTAATGGTTAAAAACAATATAAATTAATAAATATTAAAAACTGTGCATTGTTCGTTTCCTTAAATGAGTTTTCATGGTTGAAATGTAACTTTTGACTAGAATAATGCAGAAAAATGCAGTTTTCTGAAAATGTTGCAACAATTGGCTCATTTTATGTTGGCACTATTCAAGTCTTCATTACTTACCTATAATTTTTAAACAATTTGGATTCCTTAAAAACGTTTTTCGACAAAACAGACAAAATTTTCACTTTTTCTGAATGCAATGAACGAATTAGATCTTTGTTCACGTTGATTTTTGATTGAAATTAAGTAGTGCAAATTACTCAGAAAAGGTGTACATTTTGATCAATTGTCCAACAAATTGACTAAATAAATGAAAATTAGTTTTAGAAATTCATAGGTGCGTATTGAAAAGTATAAACATAAAAGGTTCTAATAAGAAATGAAACAATTGACACTGAAATTGATCGATCGTATTGATCTTTGCTTAGAACCAATTAGTTCATGTTACACAAAGAAAGTTCAAATATGTTATATATTTTCTAGAAAAAATGTTTAAACCAGAATTTTGTCAAAATTGTTGACCAATTTGCAACAAAGTATGTTTTTCTACCTTATTTTAGTCAAAAGTAACATTCAAACGATACAAAGTTGTTTAAACAAATAAAAACAAATTTAATTGACAAAACTAATTTTTTATATTGACTCATTAGTTTATCTCGATGTGTGGGTACCGATTATTTGCGATCAAATGTAAAAAAAAGTATTGTCTAAACAATTAATAATTGATTTAAAATAATTGAAACGTTTTAAGTTTACTATTAAAAATGATCTGTAATAAAACACAACATAAAAGTAATATTTGAGAACAATGTACCGCAAAATACTTAATCTGCGTTTAGGAGGTGGTCTTTGAGGCACGCTGCATTTTATGCGAACCCTGTAATTTGCATTAGTTTTATTAAACATTACGCCTTCCAGTCTCATATTTCTAGATATGGGGTTAGGGTGGTTCTTATTTATATATCGTGTAATTTCTTTTAGAATCTGTGTGCTCTCGACCTATAGTTTTCTTCGGAGGCCCCAACAATATCTCCTTCAAATTTAAACGAAATCGGTTAATATTTAGTGGTCGCGCAAAGACTAAGAAGTTTTCCATTGATTTAATACAGGAAAAAGTCATTTTTTTGAAAATCTGATGTTTAAACGCGATAATATGTTACAAATAATTAGGTATTTCAGTATATTGTTCAGAATTCATCAGAGCATAAGAATCAATCATAAATTTTGAGGGTAAAAGGCTTTAAGCTACTCTTATGGGTTCCCAAAGAAAACACCAAAAGTAAAAAATTTGAATGTTACGTAATATTGCAGTTTATGAACTCTGTTTGAAAGTTTTTCTTCATAAATAATCAGTAATCCTTAATTCTAGAATACTCATTGATTTGTTAACTAATTTTCAATTCTTTAAACAATTTTGGTTTTTTTTTCAGGTAGGTCACGATACGAATGTATTTTTTGATCTTTCTTTATAAAGTTCTCTTAATAAGAACAATAGAATAATTTGTTTTAATAATTTTACAATTATTTAAATAATACGTGTTTCTTTAAGTATATTTGTAACCGTCCGCGAAGAAAGCGACCTAATGCGGAAAAAATCGATTTTTATTTCTTTACAGCAATTAATAGTTTTTTATTTGCTCGTTCAAGATGAATAATAGTATTCCTATATTTGCGAATGGTCAAGCAGTAGAAACTATTTATCTCACCAAATTTTCGACATATTTTTATATTTTTAGATACTAATTTGTTTTCTAAGAATACTCGTAAATTTTTAAACAAATTAAGATTGTTTAAGTGACTCTATTTCATTTAAATATGATATAAGTATAATCGCAAGATTATTTAAACAAATTATGTTATTGTTATAAGTGGTTAAAGAACTCATAACGTGTAGAAAATATGTTAATTTCGCTACTTACCTGAAAAAAATGTTTAAACCAATTGAAATTGTCTGAATTAATGGAAATTAGTTAACAGTATGACTCAGTATTTTTAAATGACCGATTAATAAATATTTATAACAGAAATGTTTAAAGCGTCAATAAAGTTCAATATTAGGTCAAATACAAAGATGTCACTTATGGGGTTTTCTTCGGGTACACATAAGAGTGGTTTAAAGTCATTGATCCTCAAAACTTATTATTGATTCTTATTCTCTGACGAATTCTCAACGATACACTGAAATACGGAATTATTTGTAACACATAATCGCGTTTAAATATTAAATTAACAAAAAGCTGACTTTTTCCATTGGTAAATCAATGGGAAACTTTATGGACTTTATGCGACCCCTAAATATTAACCGATTTCGCTCAAATTGAGAGATTTTTTTGGGCATTCAAACAAAACTGTGGGGGGGGGGGGGGTTAGAGCAAATAAATTCGAAAAATGAAAAATTCTCCTTTTTCGGGAACCTCACAAAATGAGCCATCCTCCGAAACCAAATTTCGAAAATTGCCTTTTTTGAATCACCCTAATGAAGCATTCCTTTTATAAAAAAGTTTCCTCGTTTAAAGTGACCAGAAAAGGAGAATCGGAAATAAAAGCGATTTCTCGTTGGAGACCTTCCCCGGTACGAAGAATTGCTTGGTGGTTTAAAGGAGGAAGAGTTGCGGTGAAAGGGGACTACCGTGGTTAGTTATAATGTAATGAAGTCATTTGCGTGTTTCTCCGGGTGAATCCGAGGTCGGGTATTGCGTGCTAGGGTGAAGAAGAGTTCCGTGGTGAGGGTTCCATGGAATGAAGGTGCAGGAACCGGAAGCTAATTTCATCCACTGCTTCTTCCACACAAAAGAAAAAAGGAAAAGGACAACATCGCAACACCGCAGAAAAGAAGAAACAAAACGAGAAACAAAAAACGAGTCCTCGCCTTCGCGACACCTGCACCCAATGTACACGTGCGCATAAATATACCCACACATATACACACAAATTACACACCACAGAAAATTGGACGATTCTCCTCGCTCTGGAATTAGTGGAAGTATGTTAAAATTAATAAATCAGATTCCGCATATGATTCATTTCCCAAGTTAAGTGAAACTCGGTATGTTCGAGTGTTTTATTTATTCCACTAAATAATTTTACATGCGCAATTCGTTCCGAGAACCCTCCTGAAATTATGCCTCATCGATCGGGAAAAAAACTTGATATATTAATGGTTTCCGAAACCCACTATTAGCCTCTGAAAAAGATTCATGGTCTTTTTTATCATTTTTTCACCGCTTTTGGCAAGCCATCCTGATGTATTCTAAAATGATAGTTGTTGTCACATTATACAAAGTTTAAATAAAAAAAGCGAATTAAACTTAGAAGTATGTATATGTTTTCTAAGCTCTTCACCTTTTATCTATTACTTCCGTCCATTTTTGGCGTTACATTGTGCCACGTTGCGTCAGTTCACGCTCAGTGTTCACACGGCCCTGATGTTTACGTTTGGAGAACCTGGATAGAGTCGAAGGTCAGAACCAAAACCGTACTGAAATTCAAGTTCGACTGTATTTTTATTTGAGAGAGCTTTACACTTTATGACATGGATTAGGGTACTAGATTATACTAGAGTACTGGTCAGCTTTGTTTTTTCTACAAGATTTGGTGACCAATTCAAATATTTATTTAACAACCAACATTTGATTCAGTGAAGCAAACCAATATTTTATAGAGAGAATAATGAATATGAGATGAAAAGCTTTTAAATATATACTTCAAGGAAGACTGAAGTAATTTTAAAATATACACTGCAAATAACAAGATTATAACAGCAAATGCAGGTTCTTGAGGGATAACTGTATTATGTATACTATATACTAAGAGTAAGTTAATTTTGAAGCACACTGTAGAATATTTTTTACTATAACACTTCACACAGTGCATGATGTTTTATTATAGATTGGTTCAAGTGGCTTTTATTGACTTGTCTGAACGTTTGCAATTTCCTCCATCCACTTTGCCGCATAATTGAATCCAGACAGAAAAAGAATGATAAGAATTCATTTTCTGAATATTTTTCCACTTCACTGCATTAAAACAGACTTTTTTTTATAAAAATTATGTTTATTATTTATCGTTGTCACTTGGTCAATATGGCGGTCCAGTACTCCTGTTTAATCTAGTACGTTAACATGAATATTCCATTTTTTTATATATATATATATATATATATATATATATATATATGTGAAGATGTTGTTTATATTATTTGAGCAAAAACGTAAAGTAGTTTTGAACAAATTTGTAGATATAATGTAGGCGAAAAATTGTATTACATAAAATGTTATTGTAGCTTTGTTTCCTTTTTCCAAAAAGGTAATTTTTTTGTTTTTAATATATTTTTATAACAAGAGTTCCTAACAAATTTGAAGATCTTTTTTTGGTTGAACAACTTCTGTCTTTTCTTTTTTTTTCGTCTGTTATGTCGTTTTTCCAAAAGTTTAATTTTTTTATTTTTAATCTTGTTTTTTACGATTAAAAGAAAATCTACTTGTTCTATGTTAAAATTATCATTAAAAAATTTGTAGATCCTTTTTGGGTGAACTACTGTTGTTTATTAATTTTTTTTCGTGCCTTGTGCCGTTGTCCAAAGAAGTTATTTTTTTTATTTTTAATGTTATTTTTTACGCTTGAAACAAGAACTACACGTCATATCAAAAAATTATTGATGAAAAATTTGTAGCTCTTCTTCGGATGAGCAACTTTTGTTCATTCATTTTTTTACAGTTTGTGTCCTTTGTCCAAAAATTGAATTTTTTAATTTTTAATGTTATTTTTAATTTTCTAATTTGTAATCAAAGAGATAAATTTTCAACCAGAAGGATAAATTTTCAACCAAGGAGGATGAATTTTCAACCAAGAAGGTTAATTTTCTACCCAAAAATATTAATTTCTTATAAAATTTTCAAACAAATATTTGAAATTTTAAAGGAATTTTCAACCTAACAGTTAAATTGTCAAACAAAGAAATGAATTTTCAACCAACAATATTAATCTTATACCAAAAAATGTTAATTTTCAACAGAATGGAGGAATTCTCAACCAAATAATTGAAGTTTAAACTGACGAAGATAAATTTTCAATCAAACATGGAATAATTGAATTTTTAGTTGAAAAAAATAATTTTCACAAAAAAAAGATTTAAACAAAATAGTTAAATTAAAAAAAGAGGATTTTCAACTAAAATGATGAATCCTCAACCAAAAAGATTAATTTCCAACAAAGAAGTTTCATTTTCTACTAAGTGGTTGAAGTTCCAATGAAAAAAGATGAATTCTCAAATAAAAAATAATAGCTGATATTTCAACCAAAAAAAATTTAATTTTAATCTAAAAACAGATGAATTCCACCAGAAAAGACGAATTTTCAACAAAATAGTTCAATCCTCAACTAAAAAAAACCACGCGTCTCATCAAAAAGTAATCGCTAACAACTGTAGATCTTTTTTGAACGCACATTTTGTTCTGATTCATTTTTTTTCGTACCTTGTGTCGTTATTCCAAAAATTAAATTTTTTCATTATTAATGATATTCCTCACGATTAGAACAAAAACTACGCTCCCTATCAAAAAATAATCAATAACGAATTTGTAGCTCTTTTTGGGTAAACAAATTCTGTATTATTATTTTTTTTTGTATCTTGTGTCGTTTGTGTAAAAATTCAATTTTTCTATTTTTGGTGTACTTTTTTACGAATAAAACAAAAACCACGCATCCTTTTGCCTATTAATTTTTTTTCATCTCTTGTGTGGTTTTTCCATGAATTTAATTTTTTTAATTTTTAATGCTATTTTTTACGATTAAAACAAAAACTACGCTTCTTTAAACAAATTATTTATGACAAATTTGTATAGGTCTTTTTTGTGTGAGCAACTTTTGTTCATTAATTTTTTTCATAGTTTGCGTCGTTTGTCCAAAATTAAATTATTTTATTCCTAATTTTATTTTCTGAGATTAAATCAAAAACTGCGCATTCTATCAAAAAGTGATTGCTAACAAATTCTTAGATCTTTTTGAATGCACAATTTTTGTTTCTCCATCTTTTTTTATATCTCTCTTAGTTTGACCGCAAAATGGAATTTTTTATTTTTCATTATTTTTTGGTACGATCAAAATTTTCAATTTTTCAAAAAATTAAAAAAGTTGTAATGACAATATTGTAGGGTGTTCAAAAAGCCTATTTTTTCTCCGCAAGACTTTATTTCATATCGTGCGTTTTTGGCCAAAAATTTTCATTTTCGTTTGATTTTTGGAATTTTGTAATCGCTATAACTCCAGTTATTTTTCTGTTATCAGAAAAATTCATCAAAATCAATTGTTTATCTTTTTGAGTGCTACGAACATCCGTACATAGAATTTTTAAATCTTCAAAAAAAGTGGTCTCAAAATTCTTGAAAATGCGCTCACTTTTTGAATTTTTATTCAAAATAGCTGGCTAACAAACATGACCTTTACTTTAGAACACTTGAAGAGTATACCAAAGCCCAATACAATCTCTCAATTCTTTCGAAAGTTATCGTGCTGACAGACTACAAATCTACATGCATGCATACACACAAACATACATACACACAGTAATACATACACACAGTAATGCAAACACACAAACATACATGCACACGTACATACATAGATACATACAGAGAGTCAGACACATTCGCGAAAACCTGTTTTTTGGGTTCAGAAGGTCTCAAAACGTGGACATTTGACAAAAACGGGGAGGAGGGGGGGGGGATTTTACACAAATCTAATACCTTCTCTGATGAGAATGTAAAAATCTGAAACTATCCTAATAGTGCATCAATTTAGATTAATTCTGCAAAAAAAAGGTTATATAAAACAGCAATTTCTCACATCTTTAGAATGTCAATTTTCCACATTCGTTATGAAGTAGATTTTTGTGGTTTCATGATGCCTTCACATCGAATCGGTTTTTCGTGTGGTGTTTTTTCATAATCGAGGGCGCTTTTCAAACAAATTGCAATGTGGTAATTGTTTATATGTGTCATTCCACAAGAAAAAGTACCAGTCCTTTGATCGTACTTTGGAATATATTTTCGTTTTTGTGAACTGTCGCCTCGCCCTTTTTTACTTTCTAATATGACGTCACATAAGTAT
>CAKNYM010034315.1:0-15267 GCA_932195095.1 Andricus curvator
AATTTTTAAATATTATAAATTGCCGTGAATTCCTCACTCTGTAATCAAGTGTATTAATGTTAGATATAGGTCAATCGATTCGTCTACAATCAGGGGATCTTTCCTGTTCTCGCATCAACATCAAAGTTTTTTTTTCAAGTTGAAATTAAAAAATCAATACATTTTTGTTTGCAACGACCCTATTCCATCTTACGTTCGCTATAAAGAAGTAAGACTTGTGCATATCTTATCTTGTGCATTGCGTGAAACTGCATGATTTGTCAAATTCGTTTGAAAATATTGATTAATATCACAAAAAACATTTTTTCTTCCAATGGCGAAGATCTAAGTTTGAAGGCTTAGAGCAACTTAAAATATTTATCAGAATTCACTTTTCAAAAATTTTGTTTAAATTTTCGCATGAACGCGGAATTTTATTATTTTACAATTTTTCATTTATATGAAGCTATAACTTTTTGCTAATGTGGGCGTCCGCGTGAAAATGAGTAATTTCTACTGTTGCATAAACTTTGAATTATGTTAATTGTAAACGTTTTAGAATGAAAACCCCTATTTTCAAAGTACTTTAAGTGCCATAAAATGTTAGGAATATTCTTAGAAATCCTTGTTCTTTTTTTGGACACTAGTCGTGAAAATAATCAATCAAAACTTCATGAATTATTTTGAATTTTTGAGGATGTAAAAATTGACAAAAAATCTCAGTTACCTGTTTGAAAACAATTACTTTTTTCGTATTTTTCAAACTTTTTCAATATTCTCGGAAAATCGAAGAGTATGATTTGCATTGCTAAAAGGAAAGAAATTCGGAATTTATCCCTATTTATTCAGAAAGTGTAACAGTATTTATCTACTAAAAAGATAAATAAATGTATCCCTACTGTTTTATTTATTAGGGATAATTAAAAGTTGAAATTATTCAGTTCATAAGTAGCACATTATCTTTAATTTTATTGGGATTAAACTGTGTATATTGTGAAAACTCAAAAAAAAAAATTCAACATGAAATTAAACAAGTTTAATTTAAAATTTCGTTAAATAAAAAAAATTATCTTTTTAGATATTTCTTTTAAATGCAGAGAAGATAAAAATAAGTACACTTTCAAAGCGGTATTCAGTAACTCCTTTTTTGTGAGTTGTATGAATCCTATAAAATATGTATGCGTAATAGTAAAGATACGTTTTTTGAATTTGAAATAGTTTCAAAGGGTTTAAAATTGTCCAAAACTAAAGTTATTTCAAGTAGTTCAATTACAAAATTTGATTCTTTTAGCTATTCTTACAGCATGTCTTCTACATTATTCCTAAACAGGGTTTTCAATAAAAAAACTCAATTATCGTTGAAAAAGTTAAAAATAAATTTTATTAGTATGTTTCTGGTCGCCGATTTTACATTTTTCATAACAAAAGTGGAAGGGCATCGTATACATCCATAGCAAGTTCTATATGAAGTCGTGTCAGTGAAACTAGGCTGTCCCAATTTTGTATCTCAATGAGTGAGTCGGTACTTATCAAATGCATCGCACTCGCCACATTTCATAATCTTCATAGAAAAGAAGGGGCATATTTTTTTGTACTTGAATCGAGAACACTAGAGAAATATTCAGTTATTAAGCTGCCTAGCTTAGAAGAAATTCTATTGAGAAGTCTTTTCATATTAACAATCATGCGATTTTTGATTTTTGTCTTTCTCTGCTACTTTGTTAATGAATGTCAGGGAGGAGGATGGACAGTAGGTCTAACAAAAAGAAGAGCTCTGCGTAAGTTCAATAACATTCAATGTCATTCATAAAATTTATTCTTCCAAACAAATTAACCTATGCTACGTTGACAGCAATATTATAGCATGTAATTTCACCATTTTACTTACAGAGGCATGAAGTCATTAAAAATAGTGAAATTAAATTTTACATTATGGAAGAGGAAATTAAAAAAGGTCTATTCTTGGGCGCAGAATAAGAAAATTGTTTTCATTATGTTCAGATTCGGGGTCCAAGAAGAGCCCATACTGGCTTAATATTAATAATCAACATTATGTAATTTTTGTAAGGTTAATCTTCCTACTTGAACTTCTCTGCACATAAATGAACAAAAACCTTGACCAGGATAATTTTTCAATGGTTTTGTTCCTTTGAAGAACTATGTTTCACGATTCTGAATTTAAGGATTCCATTTAATAATTTTTATATCAACTGCTCCGTGCAATATGGAATCAAGTTCAGGTAAGTCCATATAAGGAAAGAAGTTACGATTATTTCGCATAAAAATCAGATTAATATTGCTCTGTATATCGAATGAAGCGTATTTTCGACAGTTCGATTTTTTAAAATAAAATAAACATGCTAGGACGTTCTGAAGCACGCAATAATATATTAACATATTGTATACTACGGTGGTCTGAAAATTTGACTTTTGATTTTTGGTGATCGATCCCCCCAAATTTGTTCATTTTCCGGAAGAAGAAAATCCGTAATTTTTTTTCAACCTTATCCCGTGCCCCTGGCCTCTTGAAATTAACATGGGGGTTTTAAATGAGAAAAGCTCGGTTTTAAAGAAATGGAAAAAAGCAGTACTTGTTATGAACTTTTTGTGAATTAAAGTACAGTCACCTCTTGAAGAATGTTCAAGAAATAATTTCCACCCAATAACTTTCAATTCTTACCCCACCAATACCCTTTTATTGTACCCGTGTAAATCGTGGAAAGTTATTATCTTTAGGGATAAATGATATAAAGTTGATGAATATCAAGAGCAGTTCTTCGTGTTTTATATTTGATAATTATTCAAACAATTCTCATTTGTTTAAACAATTTTTCCACTGTAAAGCGTGAAAAGTTTTTATTTTCTGGAATTAATGACATAATTAATAGATGCTAAATGTAATTTTTTTCCTTAAGGAAATTTTGTAATTTTTTAAACAATTTTGATTTGTTTGAACGATTTTCTTCCCTGGAAACCGTCGAACGTTATTCTTTTCTACAATTAATGAGAAAATTAACGTACGTTGAAAGTAATATTATTTTGTTCGTTTAAATAAGAAAGGTGGAGATAAGTCTTCTTTTTTTGAATTTTTCACACTATGTCGCTTATTATGCAATATTTCCTCATCTCAGAACTATATATAAATAAAAAGTGTTCGAACAAATAAAAATTGTTTACAAAATTGCCAAAATAAACTTAAGAAAACAATATTAATCTCAACATATGTTAATTATTGTGTCATTAATTCCAGAAAATAATAACTTTACACGCTTTACAGGGGTAAAAATTGTTTATAAAAATGAAAATTGATCAAATAATCACAAAATATCCTCGAAAAATATATTACCCTCAACATTCTTCAATTGTGTCGTTAATTCCAGAAAATAATCTTTTTTACGATTTTGAGGAGAAAAAATGGTTTAAATGAATGAAAATTGTTCAAATAATTACAAGAAACGTTAAGTAAGAAGAACTAGTATTGAAGTGCATCAGCTTCATATCATTTATCTAGAAAGATAATAACCTTTTAGACTTATAGAAGGAAAAGAATTGTTCAAACGAATATATTTATTGTTTAAGCAATTCAAAATTATTGAAAAAGTACTGAGAAACTCATCACTCATCGATTGAAAATAATTCGTGTTGAAAAAACTTCGAAAAATAGTATGAATTTGACAGAAAACTGCTATTTACCATTTTTGCGGGCATTTTCCAGGAAAAATTAAATGGTATTGGGGGGTCAAATTTAGAAGTTAATGGGTGGAAATTATTTCTTCAAAATTCCTCAAGAGGTATTATTATTATTATATTATACAATAGGGGGGGGGGGGAAGGGTCGATCGCAAAAAATCGAAGCTTGAATTTTTATATGTTTAAATTTGGACCACCCTATTCTATACAATGGTAAATACTGCCGAGAATTCCATAAAATTTTATTACTTGCTGTAGAGCGGCAGAGTTTTGTTTCTTTTATCACCAAAAGTCCAAATGTCAAAATCGATAAAAATAGACTTAATTCTATACACGGAGTGAACCGAACCTGACTTTTTATAGGTAATAACCGTAAGTTGTTTAATTATACTGACTTACCTGAACTTGATTCCATATTGCATGGAGGAATAGATATACACTCATACTTGTATTGGTAAAAATAAGCTTCCATGGATAATCGCAAATAAAGATTATTAATTTGATTTACAGAGGTTTGCATTAGACAACGTTCATCAGATGGAAAGTTCACGTGTGCATTCAAAAGCACAAGAAAGCCATACTCCTCAAGAAATGATGCCTTTTGTGAGTAAATATACAGGGTGTCCCACCACCTATGAACGTGCCGGTACTGGGTGATAGAGGACAAAAAAAGGAACAGAAAAGTCCTTTGGCAAAATCTGATCTAGGCCTTAGTTTGGGCACAGTAAAGCTTCAAAGTTGGACATAATGAACCAATCAGAATCGAGCTTTAGCAGCCACTTGTTTGCCTCATAAGTGTTAAGATAGTGTGCGTGCTGGCGGTTCCCTTCAGCTCCCGCAAAAATGTCACATCATTGATCTTTGATTGTTGCTACAAGACCCGAAATTCAAGCCTTTAAATTTTTTTAAATTGTTAGTTGTTCTTGCAAACGTTTATTACCGTCCTTAACAGCCCTATCCGACTCCATGAAATGATATCCGTAAATATATACTTCCAAGTGGTAGTACCAAAAAAAAACCGACAGAGAGCGCCACTACTGCCTCTACACAGTTTAACAGTATCTGTTATGGGCTCTTATTGAATAGTAATATTTAGTATTAAAATTATTTTTTATTGACAATAGTTAAGTGATGTGACATGTACAATATTGTTTCTAAATACTTAGTGGAAGTTTTTGCAAACTGAAAATCGTTGGACACAGGTGTATTGTACCGAATTGTGATTCGGGGTACTATGTCCCTAATGAAGAAAAGTGCCATCATTTTACGGTCAAAACAAAAAATGTCAAAACATTGATTTAGAAGATTCAGTTTAATATGAACAAATATAATAATTATTTTTTTCCTCAATCTTTTTGTTGGCAAAATACAATGTTTGGTAAAAAAATCCAACTGTAACTAAAATGCCTGTCCACGTATATTGCGAGCTGCAATAATAAATTTTGAAAGGTTGCAGTGCAGAACTAGATATTTTTATTATTTAAAAATCAAATGAATATTGCGGTAAAAGGATATTTTCAAACTATCATTTTTTGATGCAATAATTTTTTTTAACTGTATTAACAATTTCAGTTACAATTTAGTTACAATCTTAACGGAGAAATAATTTTTTTCAAATTTCTAGCATGTATATTTCTTGAAATTATTATCATTTAATGAAAAAAAATCTGCCCGCTTCGCGGGCACATTCTCATCGCGCGCTTCGCGCGCGGCTCGCTTCGCTCGCAAGTTTGAGCGCGCCTAGGGCGCGCAACTGTTAGATCTCGCGCTTCGCGCTCGATCATATATTTATCTCGCGCTTCGCGCTCGATTATGTATTCACCTCGCGCTACGCACTCGGGCGTATCTACATCGCGCTTTACGCTCGGTTGCTCTAGATTTTTCAACTTCGTGTTCGACTTCGATGAAAAGAAAAAGTTTGTTTGCAAATATTAGAAAATTATCAAAACCTCTACATATTAAGTGATTGTTAAATTTGTTTTTATTTTAGACTGAAAAGGAACTTCATTTACTCAAGGTTCTATCGACCTTAAGGAACACATTCTCATCCAGACACTCGCGCTTCGCGCTCGATATTTGATTTGAAAATCATTTGAACCTTGCGTTCCACGCTCGGTTCTGTGCATTTGATTTTTCTATTTTCAATGCTGTTTTTTACGAATAAAACAAAAACTACGCGTCATATCAAAAAGTGAATGATAAGAAATTTGTAGATCTTTTTTGGGTGCACAATTTTGGTGGAATGATCTTTTCTCGTATCTTGCATAGTTTCACAGCAAAATGGAATTTTTGATTATTTTTTTGTGCGATAAAAATTTGAATTTTTTATTTTTCAAAAAATTCAAAAAGTTGTTATGAAAATATTATAGGACGTTCAAAAAGCAACGTTTTTCTCCTCTTGACTTTTTTTCATATCGTGCGTTTTTCGGCTTAAAATGTACATTTTCGTTTGTTTTTTGGAATTTTGAAAATGCTATAACTCCAGTAATTTTTGTTTTATCACGAAAAGTCATTAGAATATTTTGTTCGCCAGTTTGCGTACTACTAATAACCATACATAGAATTTTTAAATCTTTAAAAAAAGTGGTCTCAAAAATTTTCAAAATGTGCTCACTTTTTGAATTTTCATCCAAAATAGCTGGTTAACGAACTCGTTCTCTATTTTTCGGCCATAAAAAAGTGTGCCAAAGCTCAATCAAATCTGATCATTTTTTCGAAAGTTATCGTGGCTACAGACAGACAGACAGACAGACAGACAGACAGACAGACAGACTGACAGACAGACAGACAGACAGACTACAGACAGACAGACACCTTGGTAAAAACCGTTTTTTCTGGCTCAGGGGGTCTCAAAACGTGGAGATTTGATGAAAACCGACTATGTCAAATTTTACATAAAACCAATACCTTCTCATTAGAATGAGAATGTAAAAATCTGCCCGCTTCGCGGGCACATTCTCATGGCGCGCTTCGCTCGCAAGTTTGAGCGCGCCTAGGGCGCGCGACTGTTGGATCTCGCGCTTCGCGCTCGATTATGTGTTCACCTCGCGCTACGCGCTCGGGCGTATTTGCATCGCGCTTTACGCTAGGCTCCTCTAGATTTTTGAACTTCGTGTTCGACATCGATGAAAAGAAAAAGTTTGTTTGCAAATTTTATAAAATTATCAAAACCTCTACATATTAAGTGATTGTTAAATTTATTTTTATTTTAGACTGAAAAGGAACTTTATTTACTCAAGGTTCTATCGACCTTAAGGAACACATTCTCATCCAGACACTCGCGCTTCGCGCTCGATATTTGATTTGAAAATCATTTGAACCGTATGATAGAAACAAAAAAGTTTGAGCGCACTTACGGCGTGCGATTTGGTAAATACACTGAGCGCGCACTTTGTGCTTAATATTTTAGCATGTGCCGTTTATCAAAAAAGTTAAATTTTTCATTTTGAATATATTCTTACCGCAAAAATTGGTTACGGGTGTGTAAGCCTTTTTTGAATGCACAATTTTTGTTCATTTATATGTTTTCGTACCTTGCATTGTTTTTTCAAAAATTTGATTTTTTTTACTGTCAATGTTATTTTCACGAATAAAACGAAAACCACGCATCCTATCGAAACATGAGTCACAATAAATTTGTACCTCTTCCGTGGATGAACAAATTTTGTTTCGGTCATTTTTTCGTAGCTGGTAATATTCGTCTGAAAATTTTATTTTTCTATTTTCAATGCTGTTTCTTACGAATAAAACAAAAACTACGCGTCATATCAAAAAATGAATGATAAGAAATTTGTAGATCTTTTTTAGGTGCACAATTTTGGTGAGATGATATTTTCTCGTATCTTGCATAGTTTTACAGCAAAATGGCTTTTTTGATTTTTCATTAATTTTTTGTGCGATCAAAATTGGAATTTTTTATTTTTTCGAAAAATTCAAAAAGTTTTTATGAAAATATTATAGGGTGTTCAGGAATCAACGTTTTTCTCCTCTTGACTTTTTTTCATATCGTGCGTTTTTCGGCTTAAAATGTTCATTTTCGTTTGTTTTTTGGAATTTTGAAAATGCTATAACTCCAGTAATTTTTTTTTTATCACGAAAAGTCATGAGAATATTTTGTTCATCATTTTGCGTACTACTAATAACCGTACATAGAATTTTCTAATCATCCAAAAAAGTGGTCTCAAAAATTTTCAAAATGTGCTCACTTTTTGGATTTTCATCCAAAATAGCTGGTTAACGAACTCGTTCTCTATTTTTGGGCCATAAAAAAGTGTGCCAACGCTCAATCAAATCTGATCATTTTTTCGAAAGTTATCGTGGCTACAGACAGACAGACAGACAGACAGACAGACAGACTACAGACAGACAGACACCTTCGTAAAAATCGTTTTTTCTAGCTCAGGGGGTCTCGAAACGTGGAGATTTGATGAAAACCGACTATGTCAAATTTTACATAAAACCAATACCTTCTCATTAGAATGAGAATGTAAAAAAAACATGTTTTTACATTCTCATCATAATGAGAAGGTATTGGTTTTATGCGAAAAATGGCTTTCGCGGATTTCATCAAATGTCGATGTTTTGAGACCCCCTAAGTCAGAAAAAATTGTTTTTACGTCGGTATCTGTCGTTGTTGTTGTTGTCATTGTCTGTATTTTGGATAACTTTTGAAAAACTACTCGGATTGGATTGTGCATTTTCAAATTTTTTTAGACCATTTTTTTATAGGTTTAAAAATTCTATGTACGGCTGTTCATAGTACTCGGAAACTTGAACAATTTATCCTTATGACTTTATTCGATAAAAGGAAAATTATCAGAGTTACAACATTTTCAAAATCCCCCCCCCCCCCAAAAAAATTAACATTTTAAGCCAAGCAACGCACGATATGAAAAAAGTCAAGAGAAGAAAAAAGTTTATTTATCAAATTACGATAAGGTTATCATAACAACTTTTTGAATTTTCATGAAAAATCGAAAATTCAAATTTTGATGTTACAGAAAAAATCAAAAATTCCATTTTGTCATCCAACTGTACAAGATACGAAGAAATATGAAGAGACAAATATTATGCACCCAAGAAATATCTACAAATTTGGTACCATTCATTTCTTGATAGGATGCGTAGTTTTTGTTTTAATCGTAAAAAATAATATTCACAATCAAAAAATTAAATTTTTGGACAAACGACATTTATTAAAAAAATGAATAGAAAAAAGTTGCTTTTCCAAAAAAGAATGAAAACTCATTAAATTTGTCCTCAATAATTTTTTGATAGGAAGCGCAGTTTTTGTTTTAATCGTAAAAAATAACATTCAAAATAAATTTTTTTTTGTTTGAAAAATGACACAAGGTACGAAAAAAAAATGAATAGACAAAAGTTGTTCCACCAAAATGAATTTACAAATTTGTTATTAGTAATTTTTAGATAGGGCCAGTAAATTTTCTTTTAATCGTAAAAAGTAAGATTATAAATAAAAAAATTAAATTTTTGGAAAAACGACACAAGAGACGAAGAAAATGAAAAGACAAAAGTTGTTCAACCAAAAAAATATCTACAAATTTATCGAATGTGATTTTACTATCTAAAACAATGCTGTTAATTTTAAAATGAATTGATAATTCACTGCATATTTGCTACGGTAAAGAATGAAACATAAAAAATTATAATTTTTTATCAATGTGTTTGATTAGTTATAATATTTTTGCAAATAATATAGTAATTTTATCCATGTTATTTATCAAATCACCAATAAATTATTTTTCCTACCTAAAAATTTAAAACACCTTTTTAAAAACAAATACATCTATTTGTCTAAGTACAACATATATCACTTAATATTACTAACCATCAATTATTTTTTAATTATGTAAATTAATTTTGAAATTATATTTCCAGGTGAATTATTCCGTCAGGTTACATTATTATTAATTATTAACAATTCAATCTTTATAATACTTTGACACTGTGTGGAAAACCATATGTATTTTTAACTATTTTCTCTATCGCTATCACTATTTCCTCAGATTTGTTTCGTATAAATTCTTACTGAAAGTCTATGAATCTATTGTAATAGATTCAACATTTATTTTGTAGTGAAAAAAAAACATTATTTTAGTTATTCACATTATTATCCCATGAACGATACGGTTAAACTGTGTAGAGGCAGTAGTGGCGCTCTCTGTCGGATCTTTTTGGTACTACCACTTGGAAGTATATAATTACGGATGCCATCCATGCAAAAGCTTGGAAGTCGGATAGGGCTGGTCCTTAAAATAACATAACCTTTGCTCAACCTGAAAAAGATGAATTTCAATTTAATACAGAACTTTCCTGACATTTCATGTAACAAAACCAACAAAGATGTTTAAAATTCAGAAGACCAAACGAAATTTTGTTCTTCAAAATTAATCTACAAGTCTAAGATGAGAAAAAACATTTCAAACCTCAAAAAGAAATTCTCTGTGATTCGTTGCAGAAATTTTGTTACATTTGTTATAAAACCAACAAAGTAACTTAAAATTCGGAGAAAAAAACAAACTTTTGTTATTGAAAATTAATTACAAGTCTACGATAAGTAATTCTTTGCGATTCATTACAAAATTTGTTGTTACATTCATCGTACCAAATCAAAAAAAAGATTAAAAATGGGGAATCCAAACAAACTTTTGATCTTTAAAATTAACCAACAAGTCTAAGATAAGAAAACACATTTTCAACACCAAAAGTAATTCTTTTGCATGCGATGCAAATTTTTTGTTACATTTATTGCTACAAAAACAATAAATAAATCTAAAGCTGGGGAAACGAAACGAACTTTTGTTCTTTAAACTTAACTAACAACTCTAAAATAAGAGACACATTTGGTACCAAACTAAAGTAATTCTTTGAGATTCATTGCACAACTGTTGTTACATTTATTGTAACAAAACCAACAAAAAATTGAAACCGGGAAAACCAAACAAACTTTTGTTCCAGAAAATAAATAAACAAGTCCAAGATAAGAAAACTCATTTTCAAATCCTCAAAAGTAGTTCTCCGCAACTCTCTACACAATTTTCGTTACATTAAATGTAACAAAAATTTTACAATGGATCCCAAACATTACTTTGTTACAACTAATGTAACAGAATTTATGAAAAAAATCGCTAAGAATTACTTTTGGAGGTTCCAAATATGTTTTTTCATTGTAAGCTTGTTGATTATTTTTAAAGAACCAAAGTGCGTTTGAATTTGCCATGTTTAATTATTTTTAACTTTGTTACAATTAAGGTAACAGAATTTATGAAAATAATCTCAAACAATTACTTTTAGGGGTTCAAAATGTACTTTTTTATGTTCAATTTGTTGGTTATTTTTAAAGAACTAAAGATCGTTTCGTTTCCCGAGCTTTAAATTTTTTTCTAGTTTCGTTCAATTAAATGTAACAAAATTTTTACAAAGAATCCCAAAAATTACTTTTGAGGGAACACAATGTGTCTTCTAATTTCAGAGTTGTTGGTTAAGTTTGAAGAACAAAAGTTTGTTTGGATTTCCCAACTTAAATTATTTTTAACTTTGTTACAATTAATGTAACAGAATTTATGAAAAAAATCGCTAAGAATTACTTTCAGGGGTTCCAAATCTGTTTTTTCATTGTAAGCTTGTTGATTATTTTTAAAGCACAGAAGTTCGTTTGGTTTCCCGAGCTTTAAATTTTGTTTAGTTTCGTTATTATCACACTAAATGTAACAAAAATTGTGTAATAAGTTAGAGAGAAGTACTTTCGCGGCTTTTAAATGAGTTTTCTTATTATTAAATTGATGATTTATTTTCAAAAACGAAAGTTTGTTTGGTTACCGCAGATTCAATTTTTTGTTGGTTTCTTACAATTTTTCTTACAATTTTGTTTTCGTAATAATAAATGTATCAAAAATTTGCAATTAATTGCAAAGAATCACTTTTGGGGTTTAAAAATGTGTTTTTTCATCCTAGACTTTTGTTGGTTAGTTTTAAAGATCAAAAGTTTGTTTGGATTTCCCATTCTTAATTTTTTTTTAATTTGTTGCAATGAATGTAACAAAAAATTTTGTAATGAATCGCAAAGAATTACTTATCGTAGACTTGTTAATTAATTTTCAATAACAAAAGTTTGTTTTGTTTCTCCGAGTTTTAAGCTACTTTGTTGGTTTTATAAAAAAAATGTAACAAAATTTCTGCGACGAATCACAGAGAATTTCTTTTTGAGGTTTGAAAGGTTTTTTCTCATCTTAGACTTGTAGATTAATTTTGAAGAACAAAAGTTCGTTTGGTCTTCTGAATTTTAAACATCTTTGTTGGGTTTCTTACATGAAATGTCAGGAAAGTTATGTATTAAATTGAAATTCATCTTTTTTAGGTTGAGCAAATGTTATGTTATTTTAAGGACGGTAATAAACGTTTGCAAGAATAACTAAAAATTTAAAAAAAATTAAAGGCTTGAATTTCGCGTCTTGTAGAAACAATCAAAGATCAATGATGTGACATTTTTGCGGGAGCTGAAGTGAACCGCCAGCACGCACACTATCTTAACACTTATGAGACAAACAAGTGGTTGCTAAATCTCGATTCTGATTGGTTCATTATGCCCAACTTTGGAGCTTTACTGTGCCCAAACTAAGGCCCAGATCAGATTTTGCCAGAGGACTTTTCTGTTTCTTTTTTTGTCCTCTATCACCCAGTACCGGCACGTTGATAGGTGGTGGGACACCTATAGTTCTTGTCTATTTTAGTTATCATTTTGAATAAATATTTGTAAAAATTATATTTTTCTCTTGCATAAAAGAACATATTGTTCATTAGCATTATTATTTAATTTGCTACAACTCTTGCCAGGCCGAAAAATTACTTTTCACGTTTGTTTCCTTAGTTATTCTTTTATATTTCATGAAAATTCTTGTTTTGCAGCAACTTGTACCACTCAACCAGACTCAAATGTGGCTTTATACAATTGTAAAAAATCATAAGATGTAATCCAATGCTAGAGAAATATGTATCACTACCAGATAAAATAAAAATCTAATTTGAAATATAAAATATCATAAAATATTTTTTCCGTCCAGAAATTTCTAAACTTCTACCAATGTGATATGTTATTATTTTCTAATTTAATATTCTTTCACTGAAAAATAAGGAAGTAGTGTGAAAATTCTTTTAGAAAATATTATGATAAGGTCATTTTAATCAGACAATTTTTAAAATCGCTAAGATTATATCCTTTTCCAAAAGAAAAGAGTTATGAAAGGGCTTAGAAATTCAATTAATGTACATGGGGTAAGCGCACCGCTCTCTGGACACGTGTCAGTACAGTGTTCGAGCGAATATTTATTTTCTCTCAATAAAATTGTTATAATGTTATAAGAGTTCAATACTATCAAAGAGATTGGCATTTATTTATTATGTTGTTGTTGATCATTTGAAAAATGCAGGATTGTCAATCCGGAACGAAAATTTGTCCTTTCTGGATCCGGTTCTTTTTAGGAACGGCTCCGAACTCGTTCCGGATGCGTGTTCGTTCCTAGCCAGAACAAACTCGGATCTAGAATTTCGTTTCAGGACAAAGGTTGCGGTCAAAATTCAAAAATTGAAGGAAGCAACCTAAATTTGGGAAAAATTCAATATATCCACAGAATTTCATGAAAGTCGGTGCTAATGGATTTTGCGAGTTGCAGAATAAGAATTTGGGATTGAAATTTAAAAATCAAGGATAACGATACAAATTTTGAAATAATTCAGTAAATTCGCAGATTTTCATGAAAGTCGGTAATGAAGGAGTTTTCAAGTCAAAAAATATGAAAATGCAAGTCCAAATTAAAAAAAGTCACCTAAATTTTCAAAATTGTTTTATATTTTTGGTTTTCCATTAAAGTTAGTACGAGGTAGTTAATAGAGTCTCAGAATAGGAATTTTGGGTCAATATTCCCAAACTAAAAAAGTAGACTCTTTGGAATATTTAATTAAAATGGTATATTCACATGAAAGGCAGTACGAGGAGGTTTTTGAGTTACAAAACACGAACCTGTGGTAAAAATTTTTAAATTCACATAGTTGACTTACATTTAAGAAATTGTATTCAATTAGTAGATTTCCATGAGTCAATACTAGGTTTTTTTTAGAGTTTTGCAATCAGAAGCATTTCCCTTAGAAGGTAAATGCGACAATTGTTCCCAGGATATTTGGATAAAATGGTTGTCCTTTCAATCAGTGCCCTCAAAGGTCCAAAAATATTGCTGTTTGGTAACCTCAAGGCCATACCACGTGGCAAAAACATGGTAAGGCACTTGCGAAATGGATGCATAGAGCTTTAATCCTTGGGTCACTCCGTGTCCTCAAGACACGCGAGATTTTCGCCAGCCTGTCGTTGTAGCAGTTCCTTATAGTGGGACCCTCCTGTGGTTGTTTAAAATATTTTTAAATAAATTTCAATGTTCAAATACTAGAAAATACAACAAATTACAATAAAGTACAAAAGTCTCTAAACACTAGAAAAAATGGTATTTTCTAGATTTTCTCCATAATTTTTGTTATCTAAGTAAAAGAAAATGTCCTAGAAACTACAATTTTCAGCTAGACTTCAGAAACTTTGAAAATTCTATAAGTATAATTGCAAATTAAAAAAAAATCATAATATTCACATTATTATAATTTATTGTATTTTAGTGTTAAAATGCATTTCAACCAGAGTCTAAAATTAGCCAAGCAAAGTTTCTGTCGCAATTTTTTTTATCACGAAAGTCAAACATAACAGAAAACATTTAAAAAAATATTTACCACATGCTTTTGCGCAGTATGTGTTTTCTCATCTGCACGATCATTTGCAATTCGTGAAATCTAAAAAATATGCTTTGCACAAAGAGTTTTAGCTTCAAAAGAAGTTCAAGGCAATATAAAAACAAAAATCATTCAATAATTTATGAAATGAAAACTTCAAGAATACATGATACTTAAAACTCACTATAATGCTCAAATATGTTCACTTTTGTGTAACTAAGTTGAAAATGCTAATAATAAGTTTTAATAAGAGAGTGTTTCAACGTGTCTATCAGATGGAATAAAAATCTCATTTAAAATATAAAATATCATTAGAATGTTTTTCTCTATCAACAGCTGGAAACATAATATATGTAATAATTAACTGAAAAAAATTATAAAAGAGTAATGATAAAAACAATGAAAAAAGCTTTTAATGTAAAATTTAATATCTTTTTATTCATGGACTTACAAAATTGGGGCCTAAATATAGAATCGCCCATCAGGATCAGGGACTTCAAGTTATACTCCAAAACAAACATTAAAACATGAGTACATGAAAAAGCAAAAAATATATATTATTAATTTGTTTCTTTTTACACATTCTACATTCGCCATAAAAAAAAGTTAAAGGACACCCTATGCATAAACAGCGAGTGGTCTAAAGACGTTTTAGTACATTTTGAATGTTTTCCACCTGACTATGATAACGCAATTATTTATCTGGTTGAGGAAATATTTGGGCTTTATAAAATCAAAAAAATATTCAGTTACATAGCTTACAAGCAATTTCATTGAAAAGTTTTTCCACATCACCTGTAATGCGATTTT
>CAKNYM010034316.1:0-26740 GCA_932195095.1 Andricus curvator
AGTGAGTACTCGAGATGGATAAGATTTGATGCATTTTGCTCACCCCTGATATTGAAGTCAAGGCCGAGTGTTTCAGCAGCCTCCTCCGCTGCTTTGTACAGGAACGCCCCTTTGCCCGCTTCTTCGTGTTTCCTGACCATTTTAAGAAGAGGGTCTTGTCCATTTGCAACTAGATGTGCTGTACCTAGAATAATCCTGTTGTGAAGACATTCAAGATTCAGTATTCCGCGACCACCTAGGCGGCGTGAGATGTAAAGTCGCGGAACAGAAGACTTAAGGTGCATGCTTTTGTTCATGTGCAAAACCTTTCGCGTCCCGATATCAAGGGATCTGAGCTCGTCCTTCGTCCATGGAACAACTCCAAATGAATAGAGTACTACCGGAACGGCAAGCATGTTCGTTGCAGATACTTTGGTCCTCGCCGACAGTTCGGAACACCAAATCTTCCGGATGAGACGTTTGTATCTGCTTCGGAGAGTATCCTTTATAGATATCACGTCCTGAATGCGGCTCTGTGGCACGCCCAGATATTTATAGGTCTCTCCAGCACTAAGGTGTCATATAGCGCTTCTGTCGACGAACTCAGGGTCTTCGGTAATGCCATTAAGTTTTCCTTTCTTCAAATAAACCTTGGCGCATTTCTCTAACCCGAACTCCATTCCTATCTCTTGAGTGTACAACAAAATGTCAATAGCCCCGAGTAGCAACGCGGTAAATCACACCTATGGCCACGTCTCACAACCGTGAGATGGGTGGTCATAGGCATCGACAAAATCACAACGACAGGCCGGCGAAACCCTCGTGTGTCTTGAGGACACGAAGCGACCAAAGGATGACAGCTTTCTGCATCCATCTCGCAAGTGCCTTGGCATATTTTTGGCACGCGGATATGGCTTTAAAGTTACGAACCAGTGATAGTTTCGCACCTCCGAGAGCACCTATCACAAGGACAATTACTTGTACCGAATATTTTGGGTACAGTCGTTGTAGCTCTCTTTTAAGGTCTTGATACCTCTCCTCTTTTTCTTTCTCCTTTGCAGTGATGTTGTATTCGGACGGAGCCGAGAATTCGATCACGAATATAGTTCGTTTCTCGAAGTCTTGGAGAACAATGTCAATCCTCGAGTGCGCAACGGAGACTGCTGCCCGAAAATCGTAGTTCCAGAAAATTTGGCACTTATCGTTTCGGACAATCGACTCTATCTCCTTTGAAGCGTTCGGCAGGGCAGGGTCGCGGCCAACACCGTAAGAGCGACAAAGATGGTAATAAAGCACTCTTAGGGCCGCATTATGTCTATAGATATACGTCGTTCCCGCGTGGGTCGGACACCCTGATAGTATGTGTTCTAGGTACTCAGCGTGTGCATGACACGCTCTGCACCTATCACTGGGAACTTCTTGACATAAAATGCGCTCACGGTATGCTAAGGTGGAAATGACACCGTCCTGGCATGCAAAAATAAAACCCTCTGTACCTGAATTAAGCCCTGATGATTTGAGGAAAGCAAAAGTTTGCTCCTTCGACAAGGACTGTTTTTCTAGATTTCTGTGAAAGTTTCCGTGCATTTTCTTGTCGAGTAGCTCTTGGTGAAAATTTTCAACCTCTGCTTTCTTCACTTTGGTTTTTAGAAGTGAAGCATCTAGATGAAGTAATGCACTTTCCTCACTTCTGATGTTAAAATTCAGGCCAAGGGTCTCGGCCGCTTGCTCTGCGGCTTTGTAAAGGAACGCTCCTTCGCCAATCATCTCGTGGTTCCTGACCATCTTTAGGAGAGGATCTCTGCCATTCGCAACGATGTAAGCTGTACTTAGAACAATCCGGTTATGAAGACACTGGAGATTCAGAAGTCCGCGTCCGCCCTGACGGCGTGAAATATATAATCGCGGAACTGACGAATTGATATGCAAGCTTTTATGCATATGCATGATCTTACGTGTAATGACATCAAGGGCCTTGAGCTCGTTCTTCGTCCATTGAACTACCCCAAACGAGTAGAGTAGAACCGGGACGGCAAGCATGTTAGTCGCAGATACCTTGTTCAACGCCGACAGATTGGAAGACCAAATCTGTCGAAGAAGATGCTTGTATCTGCTTCGGAGAGACTCCTTCACTGATGTTACGTCCTGAATGCGGTTTTGAGGCACGCCCAGGTATGTATAGGTCTCTCCAGTATTAAGATTTCTGATAACACTTATATCCACAAGCTCAGGGTCCTTGCGAACGCCAGTAATCTTTCCTTTGTTCAGATAAATTTTGGCACACTTGTCCAAGCCAAAGTCCATCCCAATCTCTCCTGTGTAGTTCTTGACAATATTTATAGCAGTTTGAAGTTTGCTTCTACCAGAGGCATAGATCTTCAGGTTATCCATATAAAATACATGAGTGAAATACATGCTCGCGCTGATTAGTGTCACCACAGAGGTATCCAGGAGAATTCCGTAGTGCTAGAGATAGAGGCAAAAGTGTGATGCAAAAAAGCAAAGGGCTCATGGTATCACCTTGAAAGACGCCCCTCTGGAAGGTGACGTTGTTCGATGTCACACGATAATTTCTAGATGAGATAGATAATCTAGTTTTCCAAAGAGGCATCAATCTCTCTATGCATCTCACTATGTGTGAATGTACCTTCAAGCTTTCCAACAGACAGATGATAAGTCTATGAGAGGTTGAATCGAAAGCTTTCCGATGGTCAATCCAGGCCATTGACAGGACGCGCTGATGGGCTGCAGCGTCTTTACAGACACACCTGTCAATTAGCAGGTTCTCTCGAGAGCCTGCTACACCTTTTTTCGAGCCACGTTGTTCGTACATCTCTCGCCATACAGGCTCAATTCGTCAAACAATCCTGTTGTTCAGGACAGCTGTAAAGATCTTATACAGCGTGTTCAAACAAGTTATTGGCCTGTAATTCTCTGGGTTGGACAAGTTGCCTTTTTTTTGGCAGGAGTATAGTGCGTCCTAACACCAGCCACTGCGGAATGGGCGTCTCCGACTTTAAATATGAGGTGAATATGCGGGCCAAATGTTGGTGTGTAAAAGTAAACTTCTTCCACCAAAAGTTCTTGATACAATCTGGTCCAGCAGCGGGAAAGTTCTTCGTGCCTCTAACTGCTTTTTTCACCTCTTCGGCAGTGATTGATGGACATTCCTCCTCAGATTTTATGAGGTTGTCGCAAAACTCCATGAAGCGGATGATATTTTCAGTATCTTCTTTCAACTCTAGTGTTTTCGGGATCTTGTACACCTCTCTCCAAAAAGTCTCTACCTGCTTGGGCTTGGGTCGATTTTTGACAGAAACAGGTAGATCGCTGAAGAGGCGCGATGGGTCAGCGAGAAACTGTTGATTCTCCCTGATCCATCTCTCCCTCTTCTGTATTCTCCTTCTTGCGTCAGATAACAGCCGTATTTTGTCAACAATATGCTGCTTGATTGTCAGCAGCTTTGACTTGTTTAGTGTGTGATTCAAGATCCTTAGTTCTTGTGCGAACTTTCGAACCCTTTGCGTAAACGGTCTACCAGATGTTATGTAGTCAATCACACATTGAACACGGGACGCATTCTGTCTTGCCCATCCAATCTTCTTGTTCAGTTGATGCAAGCGTCTTTTGGTCTTTTGATCCATCGTTGGTTTCAGCCTTCGATTTGAATCAGCCAAAGTTCTCGCAGCACCATACACTGAGCAATTGATGGTCCAGAGGTCGGACTCCTGCGAGATATCTCCACGAAGGAAGGCATCGATTTCAGCCAGATCTTGGGGCTTAGGAGGAACTTGCATGTTAATGTTCCTTCTAGTAATGAAATTGCGATCATCTCTCAGAATGTGCCTGCTTTCTGCGGTTGGTCTCAATGTCGCTTCCTCATCTTCGTCTGCAGCTTGATAAAGCAGCGGTTGGGGAAACGCTCCGCGTACATATCCATTTTTCCGCAGGTAGTCGGCTTGATTTCGCAAAGACGGATGCGAAATGTGGTGAAGCTCTGGGTGTTTCTGGCACCACAGAGTGTGCATACGCGCCATAAAGCCTCCGCGAACAGGGGTAATGCGGGCATTGTAGCAGTCTAGCACGTCATCCCTGAGTCGATCCGTCCACTCAATGTGGGCATTTCGCCGGTTCGTCGTCGTGTTTCCATCTAAATTATTTTCAGCACCCCGAACTCCAGGCTGAACAGCATTGTTTGCCGACCCATTGTCGGGTGCTCTGCGCGTTCGATTGTCTTGAACCGCATCTACAACATTTTGGTGTTTTGGTGGTATCATTGTTGTTCCCACGAGCAGCTAGGGAAAGGGTTAGTCCATCCTTGTAGAGCCCCGCGTGCAAGGATAAGGTGATACTCTGAGTGGTCGCCCGGTATCCCAGAATCACCGTTTAAGACACCTAACCCAGGTGCCATTCAGCTTTCGGCACGGTTGTTACGCCTCCAGTTAGGAGTTATTCCTTCGGGACCATCCCTGGACAATTGTCCGCGTTCGGTGGCTTTGTCATAGGCCCTTCGGTTCTATTCCAAAGGAATCGAAACCGAAACCGAATATATATATATATATACATAAACATATACATATATTATACATATATTATAATACAGCGTGCTTGAATATATGACATTACCGAATTTTAATTAACTTCAGTACCCTAGTTTTATATTAA
Organism: Andricus curvator; assembly: GCA_932195095.1. Lineage (NCBI taxonomy): Eukaryota > Metazoa > Arthropoda > Insecta > Hymenoptera > Cynipidae > Andricus > Andricus curvator. The sequence goes on from CAKNYM010034316.1 coordinate 4,645, forward strand.
TAATATTAATTATACGCGAAAAGGCCTGATATTGTCCTCAAAGATCTGAAGACGAAGATCATTTACGTGATTGAATTCTCGGCACCAGCCGCTGGTAATATTATGGCAAAGGAGGAAGAGGAACGGGCAGTACATCAAGCACTTCTTTTCGAGCTTAGCAGGCTGTACCAATGCTACAAAGCCCATCTTGTAGTTCTCATTATAGGCTGCCTTGAAGGTATGAAAGCTTCATTCTTCAGCTAGCTCAACAAGATTCCGGCTTGCCAGCGTCAAGCTCAGTTCATCGCGAACCGGATGCAAAAAGCTGTTCTTCTGGGATCACTTCATATGATTGATCAACAGTGTTCCTTATAACATTCTACAATTCAATGGTAGCTCTATAAAAGTATCCAGAGGTGAGAGCTTCAGCTCCAATTGTCCCGTTTGCCACGTAACGTCATCCGCGACTAGAGCTCGGACTCCATGGAACAGTGTTATGCGATGTCATCTCGCGCAAATTTCCCACTCTTGCTTACCTTCTAGCACAGAAGGGGCAGGATTGGATTACTTATACGTTCCGGTTGTTTCGGGATTGATTGCTTTAAAAAACCATGATCGTAGCTTCCGGGGCGTACAACTTCTGATAATAAAAAAATAATAATAGTCTCGGTGGATCAAGCGGTTAGGCGCTCGGACTTCATGTTAAAGGTTCGGATACCACCTTAAGCTGTAGATCGTTCCATCATGCACTTGGCTGTAACCCAGTCCGTGGATGGTGGGATAAACATCCAGGCTTTTCCCAATATGTCAAATTAGGCATACTGTTCTTATCAGATCACTTGATTGCATTAAAAAAATACATCCGTGACTGATGATATATACCGGGACAGTCCCGTGCAGACTATTCAAAAGTCCAACTGTAACAAAAATGCCTTCGACATATTGGGCTGTAACCATCTTAAGCCTGAGAGAAAAATGAGCTTGCACATTTTTCACTTTCTCATCATGTATGATTGAGAAAGTATTAGAATCGTCCGAAATTTCACAGATCGGTTTTTCAATGGATCTCCACGTTTTGAGACCCCCTAAAGCCAAAAATCAAGTTTTGGCAATGGCGTCTGTCTGTATGTCCGTCAGTTCGTAAACACAATAACTCTCGAAAAAATCAACGGATCAAATCCAGCTTTTGCACACTTTTTTTGGGTCCTAAAAAAAAAGAAAGAGTTCGTTCACCAGCTTTCCTTAACCAACGGTTATGGTTTTATACTACGTTTTCGAGGGATACAACTTTTATTCATCAAAAACTCTATCCAAAAATCGAATATTCCAATTTTACGTCAAGCGACGACAGATACGTAAAAAAGTTAAAAGAAGAATTGTAGCTTTTTATAAAAAGCCTATAATTTTCCCCTAACCATTTTTTGATAGGAACTGATATTTTGGATTTATTAATCGAAAATACTATGAAAAAAATCAAAAATTTGAATTTTGAGCCAAAAGACGCGAAATACGGTGACAAGTGTCGAATAGGAATTGCAGCTTTAAAAAAGTCCTACAAATTTTCATTTAAACATTTTTTGATGGGATTTGCTGATTAGGTTTTATTTGTCGAAAATACTACATAAAAAAATAGAAAATTCAATTTTTGAGCCAAACGACGTGAGATACGAAAAAATATTTTGAGGGGAAATTGCAGCTTTTAAAAAGTCTTACAAAATTTTTCAAAAACCATTTTTGATAGCATTGTCGAAAATATTATGAAAAACTCCAAAATTCTAATTTTGAACCAAACGACGCAAAATACGAGAAAAAGTCTTGGAAAGTAATTATAGCTTTAAGAATCTCCTACAACATTTCTTTCAACCATTTTTTGATAGGACTTGTCATTTTAGTTTTATTTATCGAAAATACGGTGTATAAATCTAGAATTTAAATTTCGAGCAAATTAGGCGAAAAATGAGAAAAAGTCTGAAGGAGGAATCGAATTTTCTAAAAAGTCCTATTATATTTCCTTTAACCATTTTTTGATAGTACTGGTCATTTTTGCTTTATTTACTGAAAATAATATGAAAAAAATCGATAATTCCCATTTTAAGCCAAACGTTAAGAGATACGGTCAAAAGTCTAAAATAAGACTCATAGCTTTTCAAAATAGCTCGAAATTTTGTTTCATCTATTTTTCGATAGGATTCGAAATCTTTGTTTTATCCATAAAAATTGCGGTAAAAAAATTAAATGCTTTTATTTTTTAGCATAAAGAAGCGAGATCTAAAGAAATAATTTTAGCTTTTCATAATTCACTATAAATTTTCCGTTAACAACTTGCAGATAAAACTCGTTGCTTTTGTTTAATCTATCTGAAATGTTATGCAAAAGTTGAAAATTCCAAATTTTAAAAACTACTACAAAATTAAAACACTGATAATTTTTTTTTTCGAAAAAAAGTCGTAAGGATAAAATATTCGAATTTTCGAGTACCGCAGACAGCCGTACATAGAATTTTAACGAACTCGATCTTTCTTTTTGGGTTCTGAAACTGTGTGCCGAATTGCAACATAATCCGGTTAGTCTTTCAAAACTTATCCGATATACAGACGACAACGACAACGACAACGAAAGGCAGACACACAGACACCATCGTAAAACCTGTTTTTTCGGATTCAGGGGGCCTCGAAACGTGGAGATTTAGAGAAATCCACGATAGTAAGTTTTTACATATAACTCATATAAACTCAGTCTCCATCCTGTATTAAATTTGCAAAACGTTCGTGATGCGGCAACATTATTATTTATAAACAAATGATTATTTTGTTAATCACTCCCCAACGAAAATACCGAAGGTTTTGCAAAATGTTGTTTTTGATTTTTTCCATTGAGAAGTTTGTTTTGGGTCTCAAAGCACAAATGAATAACCCCAAAATATTGATATCATAGTCTCTGTATTATGATAATATCAGTTTTTATAATTCGTATATACATGCACGTAAATGCTAAAAAAAATCTCATTGTACACAGAGAAACATATTCACACCTTATATTCATATGAAATAATGAATTTACAATATATAATAATTAAATAAACATACAAATGTTGCTATGGTGTAGTATATATATATATAATTAGAAAAAAAAGTTAAACAACCGATGGGTGGTCACAGGGCACGACGAAATTACAACGACAGGCCTGCCAAACCCTCGTGTGTCTTGAGGACACGAAGCGACCCAAGGATGACAGCTTTCTGCATCCATCTCGCAAGTGCCTTGGCATATTTTTGGCACGCGGGTATGGCTTTAAGGTTACGAAACAGTGATAGTTTCGCACCTCCGAGAGCACCTATCACAAGGACAATTACTTGTACCAAATAGGCTTCCGTTTCCAGTACCGATCGTGGGAGAACGCTTTTGTTTCAAGTGTCAGTTTTTTGGTTTTGGTGAAGGGAATAAGCGTGTGTGGATGCAGAAAAGGCAGTGAGTGCGGAGATCAGGTGTAAAGGAAGAAGGGTGAGTGAAGGCAAAGGTGTAAAGGGTGAAAGAAAGTTGTGTGAAGTAAAAATTGAAGAGTTCGAATTTTGTTTGAGTTTAGGAGCAGTAAAAATAGTTTTTGGGCAAGGGGGCAAGATGAAGGTGAGTGAAGAGCGGGAAACGTCGCAGATCACTGGGTAAGGTAGGATGCCGACGTATCGAAGTCCAAAAACGGGCACCAGAGGGCGACAGTCAATAGACGATCGCATGGAGCAGGTAGCTGAAATAACAGGTGACAATGATGAGATCGCGGTTAGTAGGGAGAAGGGGGAATATGACAGTAGCGGTGAGACGTTACAGACGCCGACCAGGGAGGGGACGGCAGAGAGAAGGGATACAGGCACGAGACATAAACCCGGGAGACCCTCTAACCTACAGCGCCTTAACAGGATTGGCAGCGCGGGTTTGAACAGGAGTTTAGACGAATGACGAAATAAAGTGAGCGCGACCAGTAGTAAAGGGGAAGAAAAAAGAAAAAGAGATGAAGGGGAAGATGATTCAGAAAGGGACAAGGATAACAACAAAGTTAGGTTTAGACGAAAAACACCAGAAAGAGATAGGGGGGATAGGGGGATGTTTGAGAATCTAGCAGCCCTTATAAAAGGGTTCAGAGAGGAAACAAGGAAGAGACTGGATTATATGAATAGGCAGGGGAAAGACGTAAGGGGGAAGTGAGAAAAGTAAGAGAAAAGTGGGAAGAGTGGGATAAACTCTGGAAAGAGGAGAAAGACAAGGTATGGGGTAAACTAGAGAGCATAGAGAATAGACAGAGAGAGGTGGACGGAAAGAGAAATAGTGAGATAAAACAGTTGGAAGAACGGATAAGCAACTTAGAAATCAGGAATGAGCATATGGGAAGTAAACACAGAGTGCGGAAATCGTAAAAGAGAGTGATAACTTGCAAAATGAGAATGAAAGATTGAAGAAAAGACTGAGTGAGATTGAAAGAAGATTGGAAGGGAAGAAAGGATAAAGAGGAAAAATAACATAGTGGTTAAAGGATTGAAAGTGGAGAGTGAAACAGGGGAAGCGGAAATCAAAAATCTTTTGAAAGATATTGGAGTTCAGGTAAGGGTAGAGGGAGTTAAGAGAATAGGATGGACGAAGGAAGCAGGAGAAGGAATGTTTCTAGTGAAAATAGGGAGTAAGGAGGAGAAAAAGAAAATTATGGAGGGCAAAAATTTATTGAGAGGAAGAAGGGAAAGAATTGAAGAGGATCTGAAATGGAGGGAGAGGAAAAGGAGATGGCGAATAGAGAAAAAGGCATGGGTCGAGAGGAAAAAAGGGCGCATGGTATGGATAGGGAGAGACAGATTATGGATAAATGGGGAGGAATGGTTTTGGGACGAAGAATTAGAAGAAATAAGGAAAAAGGGAAAAAGAGTTGAGAAAGGTAGAAGAAAGGAAGATGCAAAAGAGTTTAAAGATCAAAAAGAGGGGTTTCCAAACGGCAAGGCGGAAGAAAAGTGAGGAGGATAGGTGAGGGAAGGGAAGACAAAAATATGAAAATAGCTTTCTGGAATGTGTCAGGCTTGAAGAACAAGAATGAAGGAGTTTGGCGGGAGTTAGAAAAGTGGGATGTGATTATGTTGAGTGAAACTTGGGCAGATGAGAAGGACTGGAAGGGGATGAAAAGGATGTTACCTAAAGGTTATGTGTGGACAATGCAAGAAGCAAGAAAGGAACACGTTAAAGGTAGAGGGATGCGCGGCATGGTCTCAGGGGTGAGAAAAGAACTGGCAGTAAAATGGAGAACAGAGAAATGGGAGGAAAAGGATGGAACAATGGTAAGAAGGATTATAATTGGAAAAGTCAAAATAGCGGTGGTTTGTGTATATAGGAGAAGAGGGAAAGAGGAAGGTTGGAGAGTAATAAGGCGGTGGATGGAGGAAAAGAAGGAAGAGTTGGTTCTGATAGGAGGTGACTTGAATGCCTGGACTGGCGAGCAAGGGGGAGGGATTGGGGATGAAGAGAAGGAGGCCTCTGTAAGGAGCTCCAAATATAGGGAGACAGACCGGGAAGGGAGGAGGTTGCTAGACGAAATAGGAGAAACAGGATGGTTTATATGTAATGGCAATATGAAAGGAGATGAGAAAGGAGAGATCACATTCATAGGTAAGGGAGAAACAGTAATAGACTACATCCTGGCGGAAGAAAGAATGAGGAAGATGATAGGCAGTATGAACGTGGGGAATGAGATAGGGTCCGAGCACTTCCCAGTAATAGCTACACTGAAAGGTGGCGTCCGAAAGCGTGGCAGAGGGAGAAAGGAAAGAGGGGGAGAAAGGAACACAAAAATGGGAGTCTGGGGGGAAGATAAATTAAAAGAGTTTAAACAAAAAATGGAAAAGGTGAATGTTAGGTATGAAAAAGAGGAGGAAGTAGACTCGTTAATTGGAATTTTGAAAGGGTCGATTGAGAAGGTGGGACGAGGAATGCAGGGAGAGCAGAGAGATAATCAAAGAGTGTGTAAGAAAATGGAGGAAAGGAGAAATGGAGAAGGCGGAGTACAACAACAAGAAAAGAGAACATGATAGGATGCTGGAAAGGAAAAAGCAAAGGGGAAAAGAAAAATATAAGAAAGAAGTAGAAAAAGCGATCAAAGAAGGTAGGGTCTGGGATGTGATAAATAGGGAATGAGGAGGAAGGAAGGGCGTGAATGAAGAAATAGAAATGGATGAGTGGACGGATTATTTCAGGGGTTTGTTAGGGGGAGAACAAAATAGGATCAAAGGGGAAAATAGAAGGATAGTCCAAGGAGAAGTGGAGGAAGGGAACGGAATAACAAGAGAAGAAGTATATGAGGCGATAGATAGACTAAAAAGAAACAAGGCTACAGGAGAGGATGGTATGGAGAACGAAGCGATAAAGTATGGGGGAGAAGGGGTTAGGGAAGGGATCTGGAAGATCTGCAACAAGGTCTGGAAAGGAGAAGGGTGGCCGGAGGAGTGAATGACAGGGTTGGTGGTACCGCTTGTCAAGAAAGGGGAGGGCAAGAAGGTAGAGGAGTACAGAGGGATCACTCTCATGCCAGTGAGTTATAAAATATACGCAGAAATTCTAAGAAAAAGGTTAGAGAGCCAGATAGAAGAGAAACAAAGTATCCCACACAATCAGACGGGATTCAGAAAAGGGATGGGGACAATAGATAACATTTACGTACTCAACTACTTGGTTAACAGAAATTTAGGGAGGAAAAGAGGGAAATTAGCCGCCTTGTTCGTAGACTTTAAAGCAGCCTTTGACTCAGTGAATAGAAAAGTGCTATGGCAGGCATTGAAAGAGAGGGGAATAGAGGAAGGGTTAGTGGAGAGGATAAATGAAATTTTTACTGAAACCAGGATTAGGGTGAAGATAGGGGGGAGTAAAGGGGAGGTGTTCTGGACAGGAAGAGGTCTAAGGCAAGGGTGCCCGTTGAGTCCGCTACTTTTTAATATGCTGCTGGCAGACTTAGAGGAGAAGCTAAAGGAGAAAGGCAAAGGGGGAACGATGTTGGGTAATAGCAAACTATACTCTCTAGCATACGCAGACGACGTAGTGCTGTTAGCAGACGATGAGAAGGGGATGAACCTAATGATGAGAATTTTCGAAGAGTATGTGGGAACAAAAGAACTGACGGTGAACGTAGGGAAGTCCAAGGTGATGTGCTTCAGAACTAGAAAGACTAAAATAGGTTACGTTTGGAAGATGAACGGACACGTTGCGATACGTTGCGTTGTGATCATAAATAACAATTCGGTCGATGAATTCTAGATTATTAATTTACTTGTATATACATGTATAGTTGTTGAAGAATGGATGTTAAGTTTAATCCTTCGTGTTATTAACGTCCAGGAATATGATATAGATGAAAGTGGCGACAAGAGTCAACCACAGCTTCCAGACAATTGGGTTTTTATTGTGTCATGAAAACGAGTTTAAATATGTAAAGATTTTACATAATGGTGTTTCGAAACTTGTACAAGTTTCCTTCTGAGATTCAAAAGTAATCATTGATGTTTAAGATAAATAGGTTCACTGAATTAAAAACAATCGAAAAAAAAAATTGTAGTGCGAGTGCTCGTATAAATGTAACTGAGAAAAAGTTTTTCAAAAGTTAGATTATACAAAATCTATAATTTGATTATTTTTGTAGAAGCCTAAAACTAAATTTAAACTTTGAAATGAAACCAATGTAAATGACCCATTGGTTTCATTTCACACTTTTTAATTAGTTTCCGGCTATTTCAACAACAATCAGATTATGAACCTGACTATTTCGTTAATATAGCTTCTTTAGTTTAAGAGAAACAAGGACTTAGTTATAAAGGGCATCGCATACTAATTTTAAATTTTCATTTGAAGTACTCATTTTCTAAACTCACTGCCAATACTCATATTCATTAATGATGCTCAATAATCATTCCCCAATACTCATTCCTCAATTCTCATCCCGCTATACTAATTATTTCAATACTCATTCTCTCAATACTCATTCGCTCAATACTCATCTCTTAATACTCATTCCCAATACTCATTCTCTCAATACACATTCCCCAATACTCATTCTCTCAATACTCATCCCGCTATACTCATTATTTCTATACTCATTCTCTCAATACTCATTCCCCAATACTCATTCTCTCAATACTCATTCCCCAATACTCATCCTCTCATTACTCATCCCGCTATACTAACTATTTCAATACTCATTCTCTCAATACTCATTCTCCAATACTCATTCCCCAATACTCACTCGCTCAATACTCATTCTCCAATACTCATTATTTCAATACTCATTCTCTCAATACTTATTTCTCAATACTCATCCTGCTATACTCATTATTTCTATACTCATTTTCTCAATACTCAAACCGCGAAATCAGTATTGCGGTTCCTATACTCACTTCAATACTCAACTGAAAACTTATTCCAATACACAGGTAGTATAGCAATTTTTCTATACTCAATTTTCGTAAGGGTAAGGACTATGTTGCTTTACTGAGCATCTAAAAGTAATCCCTAAACTCACTGTGCAGCTTCAAAGAGCCTTATAAGTGCCGTGTGAATATACTGCGCATCCTTGAGTGCCATGTAGCTGCAATGCGCCTCCGTTTGCGTCATTCAACTGTACTGCGTGGCTGCATGTGCCATGTAACTTTACTGCGCAGCTGCAAGTGCCGTGCAACTTTACTTCGCAGCCTCCAAATGAACTGCTCCTTCTCTCTCAAATCGCCTTTCTTATTTTTTCAAATATAATGAAAGGAACTTTTAAGGTTCGCGCCCCATGGCAGCGTAAAATTTGGCGTAACGCGCAAAACGTCAAATCGCTGGCTAGTGACTTGTAGCGAGAAAAATCTTGTGATGAATGTAGCCGCCTTTGTGATTGCGTTATTTCGCGTTCCCACCGTTCCGCTTGTTCATTGTTGTTTGTCAAGTTGTAACATAACCAACAATATTTCAAAATTTTCGTTATTGTAGATTCCTATTATTAAAATTACATTAAAATAATAAACAAAGTGACAGAGAATGTCTGTGCACTTACTCTTTTCAAAACATTTGCAAATAATCGGCGTTTTTACAGAACTTTGTTGCGTCGGTATTGCGTTGTGTGCGACGCAAAGCATCAAATATTTTCTCTACTGTCCCATGATCAAAGATATTATAAATCTAGATATCGCACCTTACTAGCGAACCTATAATATGTTCCAAAAACTAAAAAAATTCCATTAGTTAAAAACAGATGGAGATAGCTCTGTCTCTTTTTTACCAATCGTATTTCTTTAGTTCTTGGAACTTATTATAGGTTCGCTAGTGTTGTTTGGCACCTAAGTTTATAATATCTTTGCCATGATAGCGCAAAACTGCAATCTGCATCAGCGATACAATGAAATAACTAATGGCGGCACGTCCTTTCCATGAGAGCTACTGGGAGTGTATTTTTCATTCGCTATGAACATACGGTGCAAGTTCTGCGCCCTCATGGGACAGTAGAGAAAAGATTTGAATTTCCGTTGCGCACAACGCAATACCGACGCAACAAAGTTCTGTAAAAACGCCGATTATTTGAAAATGTTGTGAAAAGAGTAAGTGCGCAGACATTTTCTGTCACTTTGTGCTAAATAACGCAATTATAAAGGCGGCTACATTCATCAAAAGATTTTTGTAGCTATTAGTCACTAGCTAGTGCTTTGATGTTTTGTGCGTTACGCCGAGTTTTTCGCTGCCATGAGATGGCACCCTCAAGTTGGATCCAATATTAAACGGTTCCATAAGTGTCCGGGTGAGCACCCCTTTTAAGCTCGGGTTCAACCTAAAAGGTTCCAACCCCTGGTTTGTACTATTCTGCTAATATACCTCCATCAGCACTGGGGTGCTATTCTTGAGTTCACTCGACGGTTTTTCGTATACGAAAATAGTCGAGTAGTATGAAATCGGTATTCTCGAGTCGTTCGTTCGGTTTCGTATACGAAAATTTTCGAATACTTTGCAACGAGTGGGTTAGAGGCATTCGAAACTGAAAGTCGTATGCGAAAGTAGTAAAATGATGCAGCAAGACATGCATATAATAGAACGGGAATTCATAAACGTGATGATCCTTTTGAGTTACCTGTATAAATATTTGTATAAATATGATAAATATGTCATTTCCTGGCAAAAGTATCGGATAGGAATTCCTTCTGAACCAATCCGAATCATTCCGGAATTTGTATTCGAACCAATCCGAAAAAATTTCTACATTTCGTTGGACTCAAATCGTTTAAAAATTAATCCGACTCAATTCGGTTCAATCCGAACTCCAAAACGAACTAAAGTTTCAATCCAAATGAATCCGAATCAATCCGCACTCGGATTTATATCCACTGAATTTCCAATCCGAATGAATTCGAGTTCGGATTGAATTGGATTCATTCGGATAGATAATCGTTTCAGGTCAATCCGAGTTCGGATTCATTCGGCTTAAAAATTTGGTTCGGATTGAGTCGGATTAATTTTCGACCGATTTGGATCGAACGAAATGTAGAAATTTTTTCGGCTTGGTTCGAATTAACTCAGATTGGTTCGGATACAGATTCTGGAATGATTCGGATGACTTCGGATTGGTTCGAAAGGAATTCCTATCTGATACTTTCGCCAGGGTGCAAACACAAGCTGCTCATTTTACATGTGCGATCATCACTACAAATAACTGCAAATGTTTAAATGCCTTGAACTTTAGAATGCGCGGCAAAATGATATAATTATGTTTCACGCTTACTTCTCTACTCAGCATTTGATTGGCCGATTCACTACTTTGACATATCGGCAACGTCGCACTACACTTCGCATACGACTTCGCCTTCGAAAAAACTTCGAGTGGCGTTCAAGAATACCAACCGCACTCGACAATTTTTCGTATACGAAACTACCGCTCGAAAATTTTCGCATGCGAAAAAAAGTCGAGTGAACTCAAGAATAGCACCCCTGCTCCCAACGCCGGCCCTCTATACTACTGCGCATGCGATGCATAAGGCGCTTTATTGGCTACCGTTCGCGCGCTCATTTGAAACGCTGAAAAATACCATTTTTTTATTTATCGTTAGTAATTGAAAATAATTATATTTTAACATGTTTAAGTGGTACGTGGGTAGTTTTTAATATATTCTGAGCATTAGGTTAGAAATTAAAATGAGCATGCAGTAAATAAAAAATATTTTATTTAATGTAATCTTTTTTATTTTTTAATTATTGTTACTAATTTATGCATTCCAAATTTTGTATATTATTAACATGGATATGCAAATTTTATAAAGCATCGACACGTTTCGAACTGGCTTTCAGTTTCCTCTCAAGATGCGAAAAATACAAAACTTTCAATTATAAAATCCGGAATTGTAAAATTCCCGAAGAATGAAATTGCCGAAATTATAAAACTTCCGAAATATAAGAATCTTGATTTGGAAAATTCCCGAATAAGAAAATTCCGGACAGAAAATTGCCGAATTATAAAATATCCGAAATAGAAAATATCCGAATTTAAACAATTAAAAAAATTGTTTTCCTAATAAATATTATTTATCAAAAATGGAAGATTCAAATATTTTTATCAAAGAAACAAATTTTTTTAATGATTGAAGTTTTTAAAAATTATTGTTTCAATTTAAAATAACAATAGTTTGAAAAAATGTATTTCTGGATAAACAATTTTGATTGAAAACGTGCATAGTATTTAAAAAAAGTTAAGAAAAACGTTCGCAAAAATCGAATTTTTAATTTAAGAAAAATTAAAAAGAAATTTAAAGATAAATTAGTGCTCAGTAAAATCCTGCAAAGTTTGTTCGCACGTATGTTTAAATTTATTTTTTATACAATTTTTATACATTTTATGTTATTTTTAATTTAAACAATAATGCTAAAAAACTATTAACATTTAAAAAAATTTGTCTTCAATAAAAATATTTGATTATTGTATTTTCAATAAATAAATAAATAATATCTTTTGAAAAACTATTTTTTTAATTGTTTCAATTCGGGAATTTTGAAATTTCAGCAATTTTATAATTTCGCGAATTTTATTATTCGGGAATTTTCTAATTCGAAAATTTTACAGTGTCGGGAATTTCATTTTTCTGGACTTTTCAGTCGTCCCTTAAAATCTTCGAAAACTTTTTTATTTTTTGCATCTTGAAAGGGAACTGAAAACCAGTTCAAAACGCGTAGATGCTTTATTATCAAAAATAAATTTAACATCTATGCTGGCAATTAAAAAGATTATATATTATCTTTTACTTAATATACGTTCTTGAAAGTTTTTAAATAAATTCGACTGAGTTTCTATTTAATATTTAACTTTAATCAAATTTGAATTACTATTTCTCCATAAATATATGTTAAATATTTCAAATTGTACCTGTAATAACCATTTTATATTCATGTTGATAATACACAAAATTTTAAATGCATAAATTAGTAACAATAATTAAAAAAATTAAAAAGATCACATTAAATAAAATGATATTTTTTACTTACTGCATGCTCATTTTATTTTTTTAACCTAATGCTCAGAATATATTAAAAACCATCCACGTACCACTTGAACCTGTAAAAATATAATTTTTTAAAGTTATTAATAACGAATAAAAAAAATGTATTTTTTAACATTTTAAATACACTGTCAAAAAATCAACGAAATTTTACATCGTCAGGCGTGGGAAATAAAAGGACCCTGCACGAACGTGGTAACTTTCCGCGACGAAAGGTAAAATCCCACTCTGTTGGGAATTTTAAAATGTCCACCGTAACATTCCCATCTAGTGGTGAAATTTCGAAGCTGCTAATGGGTTTTTACCTAGCGAGAGTAACAATAACCTAAAAATTTCATGGGAAACTATAAAATTAATCCTTTGCAAATGTGACTTTCGTCTTTAATTGCTTTCTCCACATTTGTGCAGTACTCATAAAGTACATAGATTATTTCAGATACAAATGTAAATTAATAGAAATACAACAAAAAAATTTAGGTTATGTTTCTACAAGGATGCCGAGACGCTTCAAACTATTTCCACACAAGTTTATTCAAATTCACTTAATATATATCTCTATCTCTGTAGAAACAGAAACAAGGACAATTTTTTGACACGCTTTGACACATATACCGAATAACCGATTAAGTTTGAAGCTACATTGGATCAATAGATTGATTCATGGTTATCTACAATAAGACATTTTATTATTACAACACTTGTTAACGTCAAATGTAAAATCACATAATTCCAAACATAAAATTACCAACACATTGTAATATTCCGCTTGGTACCGTGGAAACCTGCTATTTTAGTCCGGAAGATTACAACGACAGTTGGCGGAAAATTACCACGCTAGTGCAGGGTCCTTTTATTTCATACGACCGACGGTGTAATTTTCAGTAACTGATGTGAAATAACATGCGCTGCCGTGGTGTATTTTATTCATCCGTGCAATTTTACCGCGACAGAATATGTAAAATTTCGTGGACATTTTTTACAGTGTAAGCACGCGAACGGTAGCCAATGAGCTTAACGGTGAGAACGCGAAATAACGCAATCATAAAAGTGGCTACATTCGTCACAAGATTATGGTCGCTAGAAGTCATTAGCTAGTGATTTGACGTTTTCCGCATTCCGTCCAGTTTTGCACTGCCATGGGACGGTCCCCTAGAAAGTTCCTTTAATTATATTTAAGAAATTAACAAAGGCGATTTAAGAGAGAAGAAGGAGCAGTTTAATTAGAGGTATTGCAATTATTGAGATATCTTGAGATTGCGCAGAAGAGTTCGACGGGAACCACAGATGCGCATCAGAGTGATACTGTGCATCATTATGCGCAGTAAAGATACTCGAAATTTTGCTGCACATCAGAGTTCGTTGGCAGATATGGAACTAACATCTGCGCAGTAAAGTTCCATGTTACTTATTGGTGCGCAGTTGTTACATGACACATATGCCGTGCAGGGGTTCGTTAGGGGTTATCATAGATGTGCAGTAGATTTACATAGAACTTTCTTCTGCGCAGTAGAGGTCCATAGAACAATACTTATAGATGCGCAGTAATGTTAGGAGTACTTATAGATACGGAAAGTTCCGAGGCCAAAACGCAACCGGAAATAAAACCGAAGGACATCTACTTTGGTTCGGGGCACAGAACACGAATTTGGCGTCAAAGTTCAAAAATTCAAAAATTTTACTCAAATTATGAAAATTTTATTAATTTGGTACATTTCTATGAAACTCAGTACGAGGGTGGGTTTTAGAGGATCAGAACACAAACTGATGATCAAAATTCCAAAATTCTAAAATTTTATTTATATCTTGAAATTTTCATTAATTTGGTGATTTACAAGAAAATCAGTACGAGGGGAGTCTTCTGGGCACAAAAGACAAATTTAGGGTCAAAATTCCACAATTTTACTCAATGTCTATGAAACTCAGTACGAGGGGGGTGTTCGGGGATCAGAACAGGAATTTGGTGTCAACATTCAAAGATTCAAAAATTTCACTCAAATTTTGAAAATGTCAATAATTTGGCAGATTTCCATGAGACTTAGTGCAAGGGAGGTTTTTGGGATAAATAACACCAATTTGGTGCCAAAATTTTACTCAAATTTTGAAAATTATTATCAATTCGGTAGATTTCTATGAAACTCAGTACGAGGTGGGTATTCGGGCGTCAGAATACGAATTTAGGATCAAAATGCAAAAATTCAAAACTTTTATTTGAATTTCGAAAATATTATTAATTTTTTAGACTTCCATGTAATTTAGTACGAGGGAGGTTTTCGGGTCCCAGAACACGAATTTAGGGTAAAAATTCAAAAATTTCAAAATTTTACTCAATTTTTGAAAATTTTATTAATTTGGTAGATTTATATGAAAGTCAGAGTACGAGGGGAGTTTTCAAGGTACATAACAAAAATTTGCCGCCAAAATTGAAAAAATTCAAAATTTAAATAATTTTGTTAACTTGGTAGATTTCTATGAAAGTCAATACAAGGTGGGTTTTCTGGGCACAGAAAAGGAATTTGGCGTCAAAATTGAGGAATTCAGAAAAGCGACTCAAATGTTGAAAATGTTATTAAATCAGTTAGATTCCACAAAAGTCAGTACGAGAGCATTTTTCGAAGTACAAAACAGGAATTTGGGGTCAAAATTAAAAAATTCAAAAAAGCTACTTAAATTTGGCAAATTTCATTAAATTAGAGGGTTACCATGAGAGCCAGTACGAGGGAATTTTTCAAGTAATAGAACACAAATTTAAGGTAAAATTTCTATAATTTGACTAAAATTTGGAACATTTTAATAAATTGATATATTTCCATGATAGTTAGTACGAGGGGGTTTTTCGAGTTTCAGATTACAAATTTGGGGAAAATATTCGTATTTTGAGATTCGAAAATCTCCCTTGTTATGGAATTCACGAAAATCTACCAATTTTATACAATTTTCAAAATTTTAAGTTAACTTTCTGTGTTCTGTAACTCGATAAACCCCTCGCACTTGACTTTCATGTGAATCTACCAATTCAATAACATTTTCTAAAATCAAGGCCACTTTTAGAATTTACACCCCAAATTCGCGTGCTGTGACTCAAAAAACCTTCTCGGACTGACTTTCTTAAAAATCCACTGATTTAAAAAAATTTCAAATTTAAGTCGCTTTTTTTGAATTTTGATATCAAACTCGTATCCTGTGACATAAAAAACCCTCTCGTACTGACTTTCATAAAAAATGCACTTATTTAATCAAATTAAAAAAAATTAAGGTCGTTTTTTTTTAAGTTTTGAATTTTCAACCCAAATTCATGTTCTGTGACTTAAATTTTCAAAATTTAGGTTGCTTTTTGAATTTACGATTTTTCAACTCAAACTCACATTCTGCTATGTAAAAAAACTCTTCGTACTAACTTTCATAAAAATCTACCAGATTAATGAAATTTCCAAAATTTATATGAACTTTCTGATTTTTGAATTTTGAACCCATAATTGTATTCTTCAATCGATAAATTAATTATTCCATAAAGTAATTCTAAAGTAATTTAACATTGTGTTCCTTGTGTAAGTGTAGTGTAGTGTACACATATAACGTGGTCCAGAACCGGAGCAGATTTGCTGCTGTTTTGTTTCCGGTTGTGTTTTGGCCTCGGAACGTTCCGTAACTATAAGTACGCTTACCATTACTGCGCATCCATGAGTATTGTTCCATGGACCTCTACTGCACAGATGTAAGTCCTATGTAACTCTACTGCTCATCAATAAGAACCCCTAACATTACTACACGCCATAAGTGCCATGTAACAACTGCACATCCATAAGTAGCATGGAACTTTATTGCGCAACCGTAAGTGCCATGGAACTACAGTGCGCAGATATTAGTGCCATGTTACTGTACTGCGCGTCTATAATTGCCCGTAACCTTACTGCGTATCCATAAATTCCGTGTAACTGTACAGTGCATCCTTAAATGCAATATAACTCTACTACGTAGATGCAAGTGCTATGTAACTCTACTGTGCACCTAAAAGTAACCCCTAACAATACTGCGCAGACGTAAGTGTCGTGTTATTGTACTGCGCATCCGTAAGTGGCATTTCATTGTAGCGTGCATCCGTAAGTGCCATTTAATTGTAGTGTGCAACCATAATTGCGCAGCTGCAAGTGTCGTGCAACTTTACTGCGCAGCCATATGTACCATTGAACTCTGATTCGCCGATGTAAGTGCTATGTAACTCTACAGCGCATATAAAAGTACCCTTAAGATTTCTGCGCATCCATAAGTGTTGTTTCATTGGCCTCTACTGCGCAGAAGAAAGTTCTATGTAACTCTGCTGTGTATCCAGGGTAACCACGCACATTACTGTACATCACGAGTGCGATGTAACAACTGCACATCCATAATCAACATGAAACTTTACTGTGCATATGCCAGTAATATGTTACTGTACTTCGCATCTATAAGTAACTCCTTACCTTACTGTGTATGCACGAGTGCTGTGTTATTGTACTACGCATCCGTAGGTGCTATTTAACTGTACTGCGCAGCCGTAATTGCCATTTAACTCTACTGCGTAGCTGTAAGTTCATTTTAGCTTTTCTCCGCAGCCTTATGTGCCTTTGAATTCTGCTACGCAGATGTAAGGACTATGTTGCTTTACTGCTCAACTAAAAGTAACCCCTACCCTCACTGTGCAGCTATAAGTGCCATGTAACTATACTGCGCACCCGTAAGTGCCATGTAATTGCACTGCGGCTCCGTCAGTGTCATTAAGCTGCACTGCGCGGCTGTATATGACATGTTACTCTACTGCGCAACTGCAAGTGTCGTACAACTTTACTTCGCAGCCATATCTGTCATCGAACTCTGATGCGCATCTTTAGTTCCCGTCGAACTCTTTTGCGCAATCTCAAGATATCTCAATAATTGCAATACCTCCAAATAAACTGCTTCTTGTTTTCTCTCAAATCGCCTTTCTTAATTTCTCAAATATAATTGAAAGAACTTTTTAGGCTGGATCCGATATTAAAGGGTTCCAAAAGGGTCCGGGTTTGCACCCAAACCCTTGAGAAATTAAAGGGTCCAGTCCGGACCCGAATCCGTAAGGAAACTTTTAAGCTCGGGTTCAACCTAAAAGATTCTGACCCCTGGTTTGTACTATTCTGCTAATATACCGCCATGCCCTCCATGGGATTGCCTCCTGACTTCAAAGACCATGGCGACTCTCAAACTCTTGGCGTTTATGGTGCTTTCACACCTCAGCCTGCCCTTCAGGGTAGCGTTCAGGTTTCTCACCGATTGCACTCGTCGGGTGAACTTGTAAAAGGGGCGTGGTTTACAAAAGTGATCTACGAAGTGTCATGTTCTTTGAACGGGTGCGTGTGAAAGGGTGTGGCGCGAATATAAATATGGTCATCTTATGTCTCATATAACAACATACTATTTTTTATGCCCCTTTATTATATGATAATGGAGAGGCAGCGAAAGAAAATTATTGTTGCTGTTATGGTCCGACCTGTCCGTCCGACCGGTGCGGGCAGAAAGTCCATGAGAGCAAAAGAGATGGAGAGCGAAAAATTGGACAAAAAGTACTCTCCATCTCTTTTACTCTTATGAATTTTCTGCCTGCACCGGTATAAATGCACCATAATTGCATTAAACGAATGACTGTTGCAAACGATGATGTTTACAACAATCTTAGAAAGTGATGATGAAGATAGTGATTATGAGGTGGAAATTGGAATTGCGATGGAAATTTCAATGAAAGTTCGAGGCTCAAGAGAAACGCCAGTTAGAATAATAGAATTCGCTACTATGGGATTTTGGTCTTCTCCCAAAATAACAAGGTGTTTCCCGGGAGTGAAATCCATATCCGTATACTTATTTACACTCTTTACAATTCACTCTGCTTTTTACCGCGGGTTTTATACAAATTTCATTTCAAATATGCCCAATTTTCCAACTTCCCGCTAATTCTTCCCGCCAATTTCAGTGTTCACTCGGATCCATCTACCTTTTTTCTACGGGTGAGAAAGTCACCCATCGAGTGACCCCCACCCGTCACTTTGGTGATTTCTGAACGGTTCACCCGGGTCGATCCGCCCATTCACCTAGCGTCGCTGAACGGTTCCGAGTGCACCCGAGTGCACTCGGTGAGAAACCTGAAGGCAGAAAAGTTGTAAGATTAACAGAGATAGAGAGCGCAAAATTGGACAAAAAATACACTCTATCTCTCTTACTCTTACAACTTTTCTGTCTGCCCCAGGTAGGCAGGCAGACGTGTGAAAGCACCATTGCGACAGTTCGCTCTGATCTCGCTCTGAGCTCGAAGGGGAGCTCAACCTCTTTATAGGATATAATCTCACGGCCATGCAGTCTCATAAATTTCATTGGTTGATATTCGGTATTCGGTTTTGATTCCTTGGGATTCGAACCGAAGGGCCTATGACAAAGCCACCGGACGCGTCCTCGGGTTGCGGATAGAGGGTCCCTGTACCAAGGGTTTCTGCTGAATATGGTTACAATAATTAATAAGCAGTCGCGGACAATTGTCCAGGGATGGTCCCGAAGGAATAACTCCTAAGCGAAGGCGTAACAACCGTGCCGAAAGCTGAATGGCACCTGGGTGAGGTGTCTCAAACGGTGACTCTGGCATACCGGGCGACCTCTCAGAGTATCAGCCTTATCCTTGCACGCGGGGCTCTACAAGGATGGACTAACCCTTTTCCCTAGCTGCTCGTGGGAACAACAATGACAACACCAAACATAGTTGTAGGAAGTGCGGTTCAAAACAATCGAACGCGCAGGGCTCCCGACAATGAGTCGGACAACAATGCCGACTACCCTAGAGTTGGGGGAGCCAATCAAGACGGAGTCAATGCGATTGACCGGCGGAATCTCGTTACTTTTAAGTGGACGGATCGACTCAGGGACGACCTGCTGGAGTCCTATGATACCAGTATGGCCCCTGAACGAAAAGGTTACATGGCGCGATTGCATGCTCTGTGGTGCGAAAAACACCCAGAGCTCTCGGATTTTTCGCAAAAACTTCTGCAAAACCGTGCCGAGGACCTCTGGAAAAGGGGTTATATAAGCAGAGCGCCTACACAACCGCAGCCCGAACAAGCCGGCAACAGAGAAAGAGAGGCGACACTGAGACCAGCCTCGAACAGGCATGCAATAGACGGAGAACGATGCTTCAAGACCCGGAGAAACATCAACATTCAGGTTTCTCCCAAGCCCAAAGATCTGACTGAACTGGATGATGAGCTTCGTGGAGATTTTTCCGAAGAATCCGACCTCTGGACTGTCAATTGTAGTGTGTACAATGCAGCGAGAACTTTGGCAGATGCAAACCGTAAAACAAAACCAACGGTTGATCATAAGACCAAAAGACGAATGCATCAACTTAGCACAAAGATAGGCTGGGCAAGACAGTACGCGTCCCGCATTCAGTGTGTGATTGACTACATAACATCTGGCAGGACTTTCACTGCCAAGGTTCGACAGTTCACGCGCGAACTGCGGATTCGTCATCACACAATCAACAAGTCAAAGCTACTGACCATCAGGCAGCGTATTGTTGACAGAATACGAGTACTATCTGACGCTAGGAGAAGTCTAGAGCGGAGAGAGAGGTGGGTCAGAGAAAATCAACAGTTTTCGTCTGACCCATCTCGACTCTTCCAAGACCCTCCAGTTACTGTCGACCATCCGCCCAAACCAGAGAAGGTCGAAGCATTTTGGAGAGAAGTCTACGAAGTCCAACATCCACTTAAAGAAGGCTCAAAGAACATAAACAGCTTCAAGGAGCTGTGCAATGCCCTCATCACAGCTGAGGAGGAATGCCCAGCTATCACTACCGAGGAGGTGAAAAACGTATTACGAGGCATGAAGAACTATTCCGCTCCGGGACCAGATGGCATCAAGACCTTCTGGTGGAAGAAGTTTCCTTCAACCCAACAGCATCTGGCCCGAATTTTCACCTCATATCTAAAGTCGGAAGAGCCTATTCCGGGGTGGTTGGTGGAAGGGCGCACAGTGCTCCTGCCGAAGACGGGCAACTTAGCTGACCCTAAGAATTACAGGCCAATAACTTGTCTGAACACACTGTATAAGATCTTCACAGCTATCCTAAATGGTAGGATTGTTCGGACAATTGGACCTGTATGGCGAGAGATGTATGAACAACGTGGCTCAAAGAAAGGTGTAGCAGGATGTCGGGAGAACTTGCTCATCGATATATGTGTCTGTAAAGACGCAGCATACTATCAGCGATTTCTATCGATGGTCTGGATTGATTACCGGAAAGCTTTCGATTCAACCTCCCATAGACTTATCATCTGTCTGTTGAAAAGCCTAAAGGTTCATCCACACATCGTGAGGTGCATAGAGACATTAATGCCGCTTTGGAAAACCAGATTTACTATCTCATCTGGAAAACATCGTGTGATCACTAACAGTATCACCTTTCAGAGAGGTGTATTTCAGGGCGACACCATGAGCCCTCTCCTCTTTTGCCTCACATTATTGCCACTATCTATGGCCAACAGCTATACCACGCTGAAAAAACCAGTTCTCGTCAGATCACTGAAGTTAAGCAGCGTTGGGCGCGGTTAGTGCTTGGATGGGTGACCATTCGAGAAAACTGAGTGCTGTTGGCACATCGTGGGTGTGGTGAGCCCGCACTTGTAGTTATTTACTACAAGAAACTAACCTAGAAACACTACTCGAATCGGGTAGTGTCACGCCTACCCTGAAAGTGAAATGGCTTAATGGTATACATCTCTCGCACTTCGCCATTCCGAAGGGTATCTCTGCGGCAAACCTGGAAACCGAAAGCATAAGGTCACTCATGTATTTTACATGGATGATCTTAAGATCTATGCTAGGAATCAAGAGAAACTACATCTAGCTCTGAAAATTGTCAAAGAGTACACTCAAGAGATTGGAATGGAATTCGGGTTAGAGAAATGCACCAAGGTTAATTTGAAGAAAGGAAAACTTAATGGCATCCCCGAAGATCCTGAGCTCGTTGACAGAAGCGCTATATGACACCTTTGCGCTGGAGAGACCTATATATACCTGGGCGTGCCATAGAGCCGCATTCAGGACGTGACATCTATAAAGGATACTCTCCGATGCAGATAAAAACGTCTCATCCGACGGATATGGTCTTCCGAACTGTCGGCGAGGAACAAAGTATCTGCGACGAACATGCTTGCCGTCCTGGTAGTACTCTATTCATTTGGAGTGGTTCCATGGACGAAGGACGAGCTCAGATCCCTTGATATCGGGACGCGAAAGGTTTTGCACATGAACAAGAGCATGCACCTTAAGTCTTCTGTTCCGCGACTTTACATCTCACGCCGCCTAGGCGGTCGCGGAATACTGAATCTTGCATGTCTTCACAACAGACTCATTTTGGGTACAGCACATATAGTTGCAAATGGACAAGGCCCTCTTCTTAAAATGGTCAGGAAACACGTAGAAGTGGGAAAAGGGGCGTTTCTGTACAAAGCAGCGGAGGACGCTGCTGAAACACTCGTCCTTGACTTCAATATTAGGGGTGAGCAAAATGCATCAAATCTTATCCATCTCGAGTACTCACT
>CAKNYM010034317.1:0-43323 GCA_932195095.1 Andricus curvator
GATGCAATATGATACAATATGGTGTCATATGATACAATATGATGCAAAATAATACAATATGATACAATATGATGCAATATGATGCCATGTGATACAATATTATGTAATATGATGCAATAGGATGCAATATTATGTAATATGAGCCAATATGATACAATATGGTGTCATGTGATACAATATGATGTAATATGATGCAGTACGACGTAATATGTTACAATATGGCACAATATGCTACAATAAAATACAGTATCACACTATATGATGCAATATGATACAATATGACGCATTATCATGCGATATGATGCAATATGATGCAGCATAATACAATATGATGCAATACCATGCAACTCGATACAGTGTCATATAATATGATGTAATATGATGCAGTATCATACAATATGATACAATATGATGTCATGTGATCAATATTATGTCATATGATGTCATATGATACAATATTGTGTGATATGAGGCAATATGATACAATATGGTGTCATATGATACAATATAATGTATACCATTAAGCCATTTCCCTTTCGGGGTAGGCGTGACACTACCCGATTCGGGTAGTGTTTCTAGGTTGATAACTTGTAGTAAATAACTACAAGTGTGGGCTCACCACACCCACGATGTGCCAACAGCACTCAGTTTTCTCGAATGGTCACCCATCCAAGTGCTAACCGCGCCCAACGCTGCTTAACTTCAGTGATCTGACGAGAACTGGTTTTTTCAGCGTGGTATGGCTGTTGGGTAATATGGTATGTAATATAATTAAATACGACATAATATGTAACAATATGGTACAATATGGTACAATATGATACAATACGACATAATATGTTACAATATGGCACAATATGATACAATATAATACAGTATCACACTATATGATGCAATATGATACAATACGATACAATATGATACAACATAGCACAACGTGGCACAATATGATACAATATGATACGACACAATACAACATGATGCAATACTATACAATGTGGTACAATATGATGCAATCAATCAAATGAATTTTCGATTCAAATTATCAAACTTTAGCAAAAAAAATGAATTCTCAACGTAATGGTTATTTTTTAACCAAAAAGGTGAATCTCAAATCAAGAAGATTGATTTTCTACCAACAAAGACGATTTATCAACAAAATACATCAATTTGGAACTAAATATAAAATGATTCAATTTTTATGTATTTTTTTTAGTTCGGTTTCTTTTATATGCAAATGTCCGAAAACGATGTAATGCGAGAAATAAATCTATCCAAGATAGTTGAATTTTCAACCAAAGAAATTAATATTCTACGAAAAAAATTAATTTTTCACCAAGAAGATTTATTTTTTGCCAAAGAAGAGGAATATTTAACTAAAAAAGATAAATTTTCGTCTATAAATAAAATTAATTTTTCACCAAGAATATTGTTTTCCTAACAAAAAGGACAAATTTACCACAAAATTTATAAAATTTCAACCAAAGAATTTAATTTAATATTTTTCACCAAAAATAGAAAACTTACATTGCCAGATGAATACCTTAATTTTTTCATCAACACAAAAAACGAATTTTCACTAATTTGATGAGACCTCAAATAAATTTGATGAATCTTCAACAACAAAAAAATTAATTTTCAACCAAATAATTAAATTTTCAACCAAAAAGATGTATTTTCAACCGACAAAATTAAATTGCAACAAAAAAAGAAAAAATTTCGACTGAAAAAGAATTTTCAATTGAATTTGAAATCATTGAATTTTCACTTAAATCAAATTAATTTTTAAAAAAATAATAATTTCAAACAAAATAGTTAAATTTACAACAAATTATTAAAACTTTCAACCAAAAAGTTTAATTTTTATCTAAAAAGGTCAATTTCTAATGAAACACTTTAATTTTCAACAAAATCGCTGACTTTTCTACTAAAAAGGATAAATTTTTAATAACAATGGGATAGTTCAATCTTAAAAAAATCAATTTGAAACGTAAAAAATACAATAGTTCAATTTTCAACCAAACATATTAATTTCTTACCATGAAAATTAATTTTCTTCTAAAAAAGACAAGTTTTCAACAAAATAATATTATTATGTGATATGATACAATATGATACAACATGATAGAATATGATGCAATACCATAAAACGTGATACAGTATCATATAATATGATGTAATACGACACATTATGATACAATATAGCACGATATGATAGAGTATGATATAATATGATACAGAATCATACTATATGATACAATATGATGTGATATGATACAGTATGATGCAATTCCATATGATATGATACATCATGATATAATATGATGCAATACCAGTCAATGTGATAAAATATTATATAATATAATGGAACATGATACAGTATCATACAATATGATGTGATACGATGCAACATCATGCAATGTGATGCAATTTGATACAATATGATACACTTCCACGCTATATGATACAATATGGTGTAATATGATACAATATCATATTATATGATACAATATGGTACAACCTTTTCAATATATTGCAATACCATACAATGTGATGCTATATTATATAATATGATGAAATATGATACCGTATCACACTAGGGTGGCCACCGGGCACTTCAAAATCCCATTTAATTAAAATGGGGAAATTTTGGATTTTCGAAAAATTGAACTCATACTTCAGGGTTTGATCGAAACGTGCCAAACTTTTTAGGGATTGAAGAGGAGTACCAATGAAATAAAAGCATACTGATAACTTTTATTTTTACCCCCCGCCCCAGGGCCCCAAATATGACCCAAAAATAAAAAAACTACATTTTTACGTATTATTGTTACTTTTTAGCAATTTCCGTCGTCTTTTTCCATACGAATAATTACTAATGGACAATTTGAATATTGCCCATTACTTTTTAAACAATTTGCAATTGTTTAAACAAATGTAACTTATTTAAACAATTATTTATTCCTAAAAAATGTAAAAAATAATCGTATTTTCTGGTTGAAATGTCAAAAACATTATGTAATTATTTAAACAATTACTTATTGTTTATTTTCAAAATTTCTAAAAATGAACTCATAGATGTCCACTTTTTCTGAAATTGGTATCCTATGCTACTTTTTGTTGAATAATTATATAATTTTGATACATATCTTTTAATGTTTAATAAGTTTTGATTTGTTTAAACAATTTTGATTTTCTTAAGCAGTTTCTTTTCGATAACTTAAAAAAAATAAATACATATAATTATTTTTCTGACTGTATAGTGTAAAGAAAGAATATGTTAACAATTTTTTAATTGTTTAAACAAATATAATGTGTTTAAACAATTATTCTTCCAAAAATATTTTTTAAATCGTATTTTCTGAATTAACCATAATATTGAATGATTTCGAGGAGTAGTGAATTCTGTTAAAAACGTCACAAGCACCTCCATTTTTAAAATGTCTTCGAGCGGCAAATTTGAAACAAGTTCAACGCTGCTAAAACGAAAATCAGCGACACGTTTTAATATTCATAACGAATATGAAAACGTAAAAAAGAAATCTGTTGAAACTTAAATCATAATTTGCATTAGTGAATGAGCTTGTTTATAATATAATTATGATAAAGATTGTAAAAATATGAAGAAAGCAATAATAAATACACTTTATCATTTAAATTTTATCATTTAACTTTAATTCAGAAAATACGATTTAAAAAATATTTTTGCAAAAATAATTTTTTAAACAAATTATATTTGTTTAAACATTAAAAAATGGTTAATATATTCTTTCTTTACACTATACAGTCAGAAAAATAATTATATGTATTTTATTTTATTCAATTTTTTTTAAGTTATCGAAAAAAACTGCTTAAGCACATCAAAATTGTTTAGACAAATAAACATTTATTAAAAATTAAAATAAATGTATCAAAATTATATAATTATTCAACAAAAAGTAGCATAGGATACCAATTTCAGAAAAAAGTTGACATCTCTGGGTAAATTTTTAGAAATTTTGAGAATAAACAATAAGTACTTGTTTAAATAATTACATGATGTTTGAAAAAAAAATTACTACTCCAAACAATGACAAACTATTACATTTCAATCAGAAAATACGATTATTTTTTACATTTTTTAGGAATAAATAATTGTTTAAATAAGTTATATTTGTTTAAACAATTGAAAATTGTTTAAAAAGTTATGGAAAATATTCAAATTGTCCATTAGTAATTATTCGTATGAAAAAGACGACGGAAATTGCTAAAAAGTAACAATACGTAAAAATGTAGTTTTTTTATTTTTGGGTCATATTTGGGGCGCTGTGGGAGGGGTAAGGGTGGGTTAAAAATGGAAGTTATTAGTATGCTTTTATTTCATAGGTACTCCTCTTCAATCTCTAAAAAGTTTGGCACGTTTCGATCAAACCCTGAAGTATGAATTCAATTTTTCGAAAATCCAAAATTTCCTCATGTTAATTAAATGGGATTTTAAAGTGCTCCGGTGGCACGTGTTAATATTCGAATTAAAAAAAAAAATTGCGGATTTTTTTTCTCTGGAAATGGAAACTTTTGGTGGGGGACTTGCCCTCTGGGGTGAAAAAAATGTTGCAATGAATTTTTGGACCACCCTAGTATCACACAGTATGATGCAATATGACGCAATACGATACAATATGAACCAATATGGCACAATATAATACAGTATAATGCAATATGATATACTATCACACTATATGATACAATATAATTGAATATGTTGCAATGTGATACAATATGATACAACATAATATAATATGATGCAATGCGATATAATACGAAACAATATCATACAATATGATACAACATGATATGATATACAACATGCTGTACCAAGTTACACTATGACACACTATGATGATGGAGTATGATACTATATGGTACGCTTTGATATAATATGATACATTATGATACGCTATGATTTGCTATGATACTCTATGCTAAAATATAATTTAGTATAATGTAATATGATACAGTATTATATGATGCATTATATGATGCAAGCTCCTTTACACTCATGCGCGTCCTCAATATTTCAGTGTGCTCTATATGACGCCAAGCGCACGTGTAGTTTCACTTTTGCCGTGTGGCCCCACTATCACACAAATTTTTAAGTTTTTAATTGAACCATTTAAGCGTGCTTTGTCTAAATTTGATGGTTGAATTTTTTTTCCATTTCCAAGAATTTCTTATTTGAATTTGAATCATGGACGTTAGACAATAAGTGGAATATAAATTTCAAATTATTTATTTCGAATGAAATTAAAAAATTTATCCATTTTTATTTATCTTTTTCTTGCAGGATCAAGAACATCGGTCGGAACTTCTTCTTCTGGACACGTTGGAACCAAGAGTGGTCATACATTTCAAACAACTTTCAATATTCCTGGCGATGAAGGTATAAAAATTAAGAAAGAAATTCCACGCAAGAGTGGCGGAGGTACAAAATGGGTATATCGGCCCCTAGAGGGCGGGCGATATGAGGGACAAGCGAGCATTGATGAAGCTTTTGGAATTTGGGACGATCAGGGTTTTTTCAAAAGATTATATCGAGATAAAAAAAGGATAGCTCTTCACAGGAATGAGAATGAAGAGAATAGGGTACGAGAACTTGAGCCGTTTGAAATTAGGTATTTGAAAAAGTCTCCAAAGCGTTAATCACTATTGTAATCTGGTTATTTGTGATCTTAATTCCATATAATTACAACTAATCTCCTGTAATTCTTAGATATGTTGAATCCCTTGCAACCCATTTTTTTCTTTAATTTATTAATATCTACTGTTTAAATACATATTAAACAAATATAATGTAAAATATTCAAATTGTATTATTTAAAAAGGTATTTTCAGTTCTCAGTTATTGAAATCCTACGAATCTCTAGAAACTCCTTTAACCCTTTCAGGGGCACATTTTTCTGCTGCACCTATCTCAGACCTAATAGTGTATACAAGGGTTCTAAAGGTCGCTGATTACGAATCTGGAGTCTGATTTTCAAAATTCAAAATGGCGGACATAATTTTCAAAAATTAGCCTATAAATATAAAAATTTGTACATAAGGGTTTTTGAGGTCGCTGGTTACGAATATGAAGTCAGATTTTCAAAATGCAAAATGGCCGCCATATTGGATCAGCCATTTGGAATTTCTGAAATCCAAAACTAGATTCGTATTCGGCGACCTCAAACACCCCTACATAAGTAATACCAGCTGAAATAATTGAATTTTGTGAATTTTTCTTACGATTATGCCGCCATATTGGATCCGCCATTTTGAATTTCTGAAATCCAAAACTGGATTCGTATTCAGAGACCTCAAAAACCCCTATATAAGTAATACCAGCTGAAATAATTGAATTTTGTGAATTTTTCTTACGATAAGGTCGCCATATTGGATCCGCCATTTTGAATTTTTGAAATCTGACACTGGATTCGTAATCAGCGACCTTGAAAACCCCTGTATACCAAATATCAGTAAATTTTGTTGTAAAATAAGCTCATAGCCGAATTTAATTGAAAATCTCTACATTTTTTTATTGTTAATTGTTTATAACTAAATATATATAGTGATCCTCTAAATTTTGAGCCGACAAACCTGTTCTCTATGCATCCCTTATTCAATGGCAAAAGATTAGAGCCATCTAGAGCTTAAATTATTCAAGCTATAAAGAAAAAACCGAGGAAAACTAGGGTGCCACTATAGTGGCACCTGCCCTTGAAAGGGTTAAATCCTAAAAAACGTTTTCTAATCTACTTTGCAAGAGTGGTTTATTGCCCACCTGGCAATGGCAGTTTAAATTGCATGTGTTGCATACACATGTATATTTATAATAACTGGGCGCCAGCCAGGCCCCTATAGCGAAGATGAAAAATGATTGGTGACCCGGCAAAAAATTTCAAAAAAAAGGAAAAAATATAAAATTTTAAGTGAACGGCTATAAACGTATAAAAAAAGGAAGACCTGAAACCTAAAGAAAAAGAAAGCTAAAAAAGCATGGGAGAGAATCTTTCTCGAAGGATGGTTCTTCAAATCACAACGGCTCAATTTTTCGATATAATGAATTGTAAAAGCGGTATTTATTATGAAAGAAAAACAAGAGAAAATGAGTATTTACAATTAAAACATAATTTTCCGACAATTTCTAACGCATGTCTTAGTTTGGACTCTAAAAAACGGAAGTTACGCAAGAAAGGAATGTAACATGGCCACGTGGCCATAGGCCAAGAAAACCGTACAAGCGTACTAAAAACGGAACGAAACACAGGACAAATGCCGAACTCGCGAAGACTAAAGACTGCGAGCTTGCGTAACTAAGTGTCGCGAAACCTACAGAACTAAACAACTCGGAACTTAAAGATGGAGGTTAAGAAAGAAAAGAAAACGCGGTGACTCTACTACGAGCACGTGGTCGATGTCCTATTTTGCTGAACACGAGGCCATTTCGTAAAACTGAGAGGACACAAAATCAACTCAATGTGAAAATCCGAAAGAAAAAAGCGCTGATTCGACTCTTACACATTCTTTTAAATAAAACTAAAGCCAGAACACTCGGAAAGGAGAGGTCAAACTCGGCACTGGATGGATTGAAGCAAAATCTACAATTCAGGAACTAGAATCCTCCATTGCGTCGCTCGCCGAAAATGAAAAGTATTTACCTTCGGCGTCGTTCCGGACATTTCCTTAAAAATCTCAATCAGTCCCAAATCAAATTCAAAATCGATCCAAATTCAAGAGTACAATATCCGATTTCCATGAATAAATCCAGTTTCCGAATCCAAATTTTTAAGCCCAAAGTAAAATCCGGGCACTTGGTGCCGCTAGCACGCCAAGAACGAAAGTGACAAATTTCATGCGAAGCACCAAGATCGTAAACTCGAAGGATGCTCGCATGAAGGCGTGTTCACAAACCTTAAGTCACAGCGCAACTACCGGTAGAACTATGAACTAAAAATTATCTTTGACCAGGGTGTGACAATATTCGCGGAAACATTAAAATAAATATAATCGGTATAATTAAAATCACGATTTCTACGCCAAATCCTAAAACCTACGTCGGAATCGAAGTTTACCGAGTTTCTCACTACAGCGTGCCTAGTAGAGGGACTGTGAACTAAATTGTCACTAGCTGAAACTGTGAACTGCTTCCGGTAATCGAATACAAATAACGTACAAATTACAAACAAATTCTGACTCTAAACCTAGATCCCAAGATTCATGAAACTTAACAAAAGAAGGTTTCACTAATCTTGGAAAGTTTCCAACTTCGGTTTGGCGGGAAAATTCAAAAATAAAAATGTGAATGGAACATCACGTGAGTTTCAAGCGTTAAGTTGTTTCGAAACTTTTGTCTCATGAAATCTTTCATAGGTACTTGAATAATTTATGCTTGCTGAAAGGTTTCATGGAGACACAACCTCAACTAAATTCTGAGTTACAATATACGTAAGTTACCGAGTTTTACAATTACAATGCACATTCTCGGTAGTCGTTCCCTGCACGGTCGAATCTTGGAGTTGAAGTCCAATTGATGGTCCACCCGATGACCGTTGAGACCGCTCTTGTTAAGTTTCCGGTTATTAATCGTGGTTTATTGAATATCATGTCACATGTGGAGGCAATATGGCGTTGCTTTGTGTTCCGTCCCAGATTAACCATGGTGATAAGATAGTCGCTAGTGGTTGTTTTGCATGAACCAAAGCAACTATTCCAGCGTGCCAGAATCCCTGGTACTCCTCTGACATGGCGACTCAGCCCTGGTTGTCGTAGGGTCGTTAACTGGTATCGTGACGTCATGCCTCGGGAATATGGCGCAGTGAAGTTAGTGAAAGATGGCGGCCGGAAATAAGGCCAACTACTGGATGTATGAGGCCCGCCATCTTGCACTGAGATCGAGAAGATGGTGGCGTGGAATGGTAAGGCCATGATTGGTTGTGGGTCCTTTATTCAGGATGTGTTAAATAACTCCTAAGAAACCTCCGCTGCTACTACCCCTCTCTGGCTTCCGTGGTATTATTGTTGACGATGAGTTCCTCGTGAGGTCACGCCTTGATGACATGGCTCTGAAGGACCAGTGGAAGATGGCGACCAGGCAAGGTACTAAGCAGACAGTATGTTCGAGGTCCGCCATTTTGAGTTGAAGTCGGAAACCATGGATACGTGGGATACTCGAACCATGGTGTTGTTGTTGTAGAACTCGATTTGACAGATGGCGGTTAAATTTACATGGAAGCATACAAATATCAGAAGTTGAATGATTAAGAACTACAATTTCTGATTAACGCTCTTGGCCGAGGTGACTTCCGCTCTTGGTCGATGGATTTATTTTAAAAATTTATTTTTTAAACCCCTGAATCGGGAGTTCAAAATTTAAGTGACAGGTCAGTCAAAATTTACCCTGTCACAACTTGCGAAATGAATTTTCAATTCAAATAATCAATCTTCCAGAAAAAAAATTAATTCTTCACTTAATAGTTTTGTTACAACCAAAAAGGTGAATTTTCAATCAAGAAGATTAATTTTCTACCAACAAAGACGATTTTTCACCAAAATAGAAAAATTTGTAAGGGAAAGTAAAATAATTCAATTTTTTTATGTACTTTTTATAATTTGGTTTCTTTTATATGTAAATGACCAAAAAGGATGTACATGCGAGAAATAAATATATCCAGAATAGTTCAAGTTTCAAAAAAAAAATGATATTTACGAACAAAAGTACTTTTCCACCTAAAATATTTATTTTCTGGTAAAGAAGAGGAATTTTTAAGTAAAAAAGATCAATTTTTGTCTATAAATAAAATTAATTTTTCACCAATTTAATTTTCATCATTGAACAACGGAAAAATAATTTTTTAACAAAATCATTGAATTTTCAACCAAAAAGATCTATTTTCAACGGAAGACTAATTTTAAACAGAATCGTTGAATTTTTAACTGAAAAAGTCAATTTTCAACGAAATACTTTAATTTTCAAAAAAATCATTGAATCTTCTACTAAAAAGGATAAATTCTTAACTAAAAATAGAATAGTGCAAGATCAATTTTCCACTAGAAATGGCATATTTGAAACTGTAGTTCAAAAAAATAATTTGAAATAAAATAAGACGAATTTTTTACTAAATAGTTGAGTTTTTGACCTTCAAAAAGGCATTTTTAAACAAATGGTACAATTTTGAAACAATTATTTAGAAGCTAGTTAAATTTTCAACAAAAAATTTCATTCTCCACCGAAAATAGAAAACTTACATTTTCGGATAAAAAGGATAATTTTTTCAATAATACAAAAAACGAATTTTCAACCAAATTAATGAAACCTCTACTGAATTGATTAATTTTATAAAAGAAATTAATTCTTCACGAAATAATTAAATTTGTAACCAAAATGTGTATTTTCAACCAAAATGATTAAGTTTCAACCAAAGAAGACAAACTTTCAAATAAAAATATAAATTTCCAAATAAATTTTGAATATTTAAATATTTACTTAAAAAAATTCAATTTCAAGAAACAAATTTTAAACAAAATAGTTACATTTTTGGCTAATTAGTTCAATTTTTAACCAAAAAGGTGAATATTTAATTAAAAATAAAAATTTTCAACGAAACACATTAATTTTCTACTGAAAAAGATGAATTTTTAACTAACAATAGAAGAGTTTAATTTTCAATCAAAGAATGAACTGAAAATTTACAAAAAAATGACAAAAAAGATACATTTTGGAGGAAATACATTCATTTTCAGTCAAATAGTTGAATTATCTACTGAGAAAGAAAATTTTTCAACTAAAAATAGAACAGTGAAATTTTCAACCAAATAAGTTTTCAACAAAATAGTTTCATTTTGAACTAAAAACGATTAATTTTCAACTAAAAATGGAACAGTTAAAACTTTAGTTAAAAAAATTAATTTGAAATAAAAAACGAGGAATTTTTTACAAAATAGTCGAATTTGTCAATATATAGTTGAATTTCTCACCTAGAAAAATATATTTTCAAACAAATGCTAGAGTTTCAAAACATTTATGTAGAAGCTTTTTCAAAGCATTTTCAAAAAAATAGTCACTAACTCAAAAATAAAAATGTTCTCCTAAGACAAATTAATTTAAAAAAAAAACTAATTTAAAAATTAAATAGTTATATTTTTAACAAAATACTTAAATTTTCCACTAAAAAGATAAATTTTCAACTTAAAATAAAGTATTTCAACGTTCAAGAAAACATGAATTTCAAATGAAAAAAATGAAAAAGGAAATATAAATTTTCAATGAAATACATAAATTTTCAATCAATTATTTGATTTTTCAAAAGAAAAAAATTGTACTAAAACATCGAAAAAATGTTGCACTAAAATTTCAAAAAGTTAGATATTGTATTGTAAATTACTGTTCTGCATTTAATAAACTATTTTAAAGGACAAATAAAATACTCCTAGAAAAGATTTAGGAAAGAAAATATTTTTTTCGTTTTTATGATCTAGATAATACTTTATTGATATTGTTCATAATAAACGGCCTCATTTAATATATTACAGTTAACAAATTTCAATTACGCAAGAATCATGTCTGAAAAATATTTGTGAAATTGATATTGAAATAAAATTTCATCAGAAACTATTTATTTTTATATTACTTTTCTTCGTTTGATAAATCATTTAGAATAAACATCAGTGATATTGTGAAATGAATAAATAACCTGATGCTGATTAAAAGTTTGTGCTATGTCACCATGATACACGAAACATCTGAATACTCATTCTTCTTCGTTGAAATTTTTTTTCGGATATTTTTAGGCTCTTTAAAACACCCAAATATTGAACGAAGCAAAATTTGAGCTGGCTACAACCAAAACAGCCAAAAAAATTTTAGTGAAAAAACAACACCAAACACTTTCACAAGACTATAATTGATATCACCATCCCTACAGTAGCAATACAAAGAACTTAAAGTTACATCTGGCGTCTTTAAGGAAAACCATCTCAGCGGCCATTTACTAAAACAGCTAAATAATTTTTAGTTCAAAATAATCACCCCAGAAGCCTACAAAAAATTCTTGTAGATATCTTCATACTAACAGTATCAACAACCCCTTCTATATTACCCCTAGTACATTTGAAATACCCTATCGCAGCTGCCTTCATCCAAAAGAGCAAAGAACAATTTTATTTGAAAATAGTCACCCAAGGCGCCTTTACAAGACTCTGTTGATATTCCCATTTATACAGTAATAATAAACAGCCATCAAAAACTACCCTTGATGAATTTAACGAAACGCATCTCAGTTGCATTCAACTTGAACAGCCAAAAGAAATTTGAATTGAAAATAATCACGCCAGATACCTTCCTAAGGCTCTGGTTGATGTCGCCACTTTTATAGTAATAATAAACAGCCACAAAAAAATAGTGATAATAAAACCCCATAAAAGAAATCCCGGAAGAGTTAACGAACACCGTCTCAGCTATATTTACCTAGAATGTATAAAACGCTTTCAATTAAAAATAAAACTACCCCGGCACTTTCACAAGGCTCTAGATGATATCACCATCCTCATTGCAATAACAAACTACACCAAAAATCAACCCTAATATAGCTAGCGAACCCTATATTATCTACCTTTAACTAAAACACACAAAAAGATTTTAAATTTAAAACAATCACACCTGATACTTTCAAAGGACTCTAGAAAAAATATTCAGCCCCGTTGTAATAAAAAAACCCAAAGAGCCAACCCTAGTATAGTAAAAAAACCCGCCTTAGCTGCCTACAACTAAACCATACGAAAAGCTTCCAATGAACGAGAATCTACCCCGACACTTTCGCAAGACTCTAGATGATATGACGATCCCTATTGTGATAATACCCCCCCCCCTAAAAAAAACCCCTGTCACAGTTAACAAAACCCGTCTTAGCTGCCTTCAACTAAAGCATACGAAAAGCATCCATTTAAGAATAAATCTACCCCGGCACTTTCACAAGGCTCTAGATGATATCCCGATTGTATTAATAAACACTTCAAAAAAAAAAAATCCTGATACAGTTAAGGAAACCCGTCTCAGCTGCCTTCAACTCAAATATACAAAAAAATTCAAAATTTGAATAATCCCTCTAGACACCTTTCCAAGACTCTAGTTGATGTCACCATCCTCATTGCAATAACAAAATACACCAAAAATCAACCCTAATATAGATAGCGAACCCCATATCACCTACCTCCAACTAAAACACACAACAAGATTTTAAATTTAAAACAATCACACCTAATACTTTGAAAAAACTCTAGATAAAATCCCTAGCCCCATTGTTGTAACAAAAAACCCAAAGAGCCAACCCCAGTATAGTTATCAAAAAAAACCCGCCTTAGCTGCCTACAACTAAACCATACGGAAAGCTTCCAATGAACTAGAATCTACCCCGACACTTTCACAAGACTCTAGATGATATGACGATCCCAATTGTGATAATAACGACTCCCCACCCATTCGCCAGAAAAAAACCCTGTTACAGTTAACGTAACACGTCTGAGCTGCCTTTAACTAAAGCATACGAAAAGCGTCCAATTAAGAATAAATCTACCTTGGAACTTTCACAAGGCTCTAGATGATATTCCGATCCCGATTGTAATAATAGAAAACCCAAAACACAACCCAGGTATAGCTAGCAAACCTTGTCTCACCTACATTCAACTAAAACATGCAAAAACACTTCCGATAGAAAACAATTAATTAGCCCATACACCTTTTTAAAGACTCTAGTTTATATCCCCATCGCAAATCATCTCTCGTATGTTGAATGGACACCGTCTAAGCTGCCTTCGCTTAAAACCGACAACAATATCTCGAATTGAATAAAATCACACCAGACACATTCACGGAGCTAAAATATCGTTCGTTAAATATGTCGTTCGTAAATATGTCCAATACTCAAGTTAATCCATAGAATTGTAGAAAATGAAACAAGAATCCAACGATCAAATTTAGACAACCACCACAAAATGCTCCCATTGCAATTCCTAAGAACAAAAAAATGTGTTTCCTTGGACAAAAATAAAAAAAGAGGAAAAAAAAATGAAAAGGCAAACAACCAAATCCCCTTCCTTCTCTTTTTTATTTCTTTTGTCTTTTTTATTTTTATTATTATCAAATCACAATATGAAAGCATTTATGATATTTACCAACGTTTCGGTGCTCATACAGCACCATTATCAAGGTAAGAAAATTTAGGGCAGGTGAGAACAGCGACAAAACAACGACGCTATCTCCTCGTTACCTGAGATCTTAGTGTGGGTCAAAAGGCAAATCCGTTATAAACACATCACAAATAAGAGAAAGTCAAGATTCATGAAAACCTATTGCTAAATGTAATTAATCAGACTGGAATAACTCTTGTTTGATTTATCCAAATCAATTTTCGAATTAATAGACAACTTATTTTGATTTTTAATATAAAGCATTTGCATGAATTCTCTCTTTTTTTCTGTCTCATTACTTTCACTATGTAAAATTTCAACATTATCCCAGTCAAACTCATGGTTAACATCAACAAAGCCTTTTGTATGTCTAGCAAGAACACTCTTATAACAACGTCCCAAACGAAATTCATTTTTGTGTTCCTCCATCCTAGCATTAAGAGGTTTGCCAGTCTGTCCCACGTAAGTCATCTTACAGATCTTGCAAGGCTTCTTGTAAACAACACCACCCTTTTCAAATTTATCTAAAGGATCTTTATAAAAAGTTATTATTGAATCCATTTCAAATGGCATACGGAAAATAATAGAGAGACATAGTACAGCAACATCTAAATTTACACAAGATTTTTGAAGAAGAAGATAGGGATCCTTGGTTGGTAAATTTGTCAGATATTCAAATTCCTGATTCAGTTACAGATGAAAGAAGTATACACAAAATTCCAATATTAGATCAGCAAGATTTCCGAAACAAGGTTTTACACTTGTCAAAGAGCTTTGTTGATAAGAATTGTTTGCACATTAGTAGTATTGATCGTAAAATTTCTGAAGGTTTCATGATAACGAAAGGTTTTCTTAAAAACAACCCTCATATAATTTGCATAAATGCTGATAAAGGCAATATTACAGTTTGTATGAAGAAATCAGATTATATTAGGGATATGGAGATTTTACTTTCCAATCGTGATAGCTTTGATTTATTAAATGAAAATCCGTTAAAACAATTGAAAAGAGACACTTTCAAGATTCTAGACAATTGGAGAAAGAAAGGACTTTTAGGAAAAGATATAAGTAGGACTGATATAAATACCGAAAGCACAGTTCTTGCCAGATGTTATGGTTTGAGAAAGATTCATAAAGATAGCTATCCTTTGCGAATAGTTATTTCAAGTAATAACACTCCCACGATATTTTCAAAACAAAACTTGAAGTTGATACTCAAAGACTCCATTACAGCTTCAAAATACAATTTTAAAAATAGCTGGGAATGCCAAAAAATTATTATTTAAAAAACTGTTTCTGATGACTATGTAATGATTTCTTCGAACGTTGCAATGTTTCCGAGTATACCCCTTGAATTAGTTAAACAGGCAATTTTAAATAGATGGGACAATATGAAAACACGTACTCGATCAAGTCGAAAAGATTTTATTAAAGGGATAGTTTTTATTATGAACTCAACTTATTTTAAATTCAATGGATTTTTC
The DNA here is from genome assembly GCA_932195095.1 of Andricus curvator. Classification (NCBI taxonomy): domain Eukaryota; kingdom Metazoa; phylum Arthropoda; class Insecta; order Hymenoptera; family Cynipidae; genus Andricus; species Andricus curvator. The sequence continues at coordinate 15,681 of CAKNYM010034317.1, forward strand.
TATAGGCAAAAGTTTGGTACTCTGATAGCTTCAGTCATTTCTCTGATTTTAGCAGAAATAGTTATGGAAGATTTGGAGGTCTTTGCGTTTGTTAAATATGTTAGGGGTGGTTTTTCGGAGATGTTCCTTATTACTGAGGAGATCGTGATATTCACTAGAGTCTTGTGAAGGTGCCCGGTGTGATTATTCTGAATTTTAAATTCAATTCGTTTTATTTGACGGCAGCTTATACTTAATTCTCTAAATGTTCTAGAGGTTGATGTTTGGGGTTTGTAAAATATTATTTAGGGATGGAGATATCAACCAGAGTCTTATGAAAGTGTTTGGGATTATTATTTTGTATTGAAAACTTTTTGTATGTTTTAGTTAAGATAGCTGTTATGGGGTACGTTAAAATTACTAAGGTTCCTTTTTTTATCATTACTATGGGGATTAAGATATCAATTAGAGATTTGGGAAGGTATCTGGAGTGATTATTTTCAACGCGGAATTGTTTGGTATATTCTAGTTGAAGGCAGCTGTAGTGGTGTTCATCAACTATATCAGGGATGGCCTTTTGGGATTTTTTATTATTACTATTTTATTACTATTTTTTAGCCAACAGCCATACCACGCTGAAAAAACCAGTTCTCGTCAGATCACTGAAGTTAAGCAGCGTTGGGCGCGGTTAGCACTTGGATGGGTGACCATTCGAGAAAACTGAGTGCTGTTGGCACATCGTGGGTGTGGTGAGCCCACACTTGTAGTTATTTACTACAAGCTATCAACCTAGAAACACTACCCGAATCGGGTAGTGTCACGCCTACCCCGAAAGGGAAATGGCTTAATGGTATACATACTATTGGGATGGGAATATCAACTGGAGTCTTGTGAAAGTGGCAGTGGTGACTGTCTTCAAATTTTAAATTTTTTACGTTACAGTTGAAGGTATCTCAGACAGGATTCGTTAAATGGATTAGGGGTTGTTTTTTGTGGTTTTTTAAGGTTTTGTAGGAAACCTGTACCTTATAGTTCACCGGTATCATGATTGGCATAGAGATGTGTTTGGCGTATCTAATACGAGGAAAAATACTGCGAATCCTGAAATAAATGCTTGTCATAGCGTTTCTATGCAAAAACATGACAATTTAGGTCTTTTGATTCAAAAATTATAGAAATTGATTCAAATTTGGTTTAAAAGCAAGATACAGTATCGGCAATTTTCTGAAAAACGCGCTGCCCGCTGCACGAACTGAGTTTTTATTATTACTATACGGTCGGGAATATCAAACAAAGTTTTCTGAATGTTTTCATGATGATTATTTTCAATTGGAAAATTCGTTGTCTATTTTTCTTTAAGGTAGCTTAGTTTTGTTTTGTTTAATATCTAATTTCGTAATTAGTGGCAGGTGTCATTGTAATGGATTTTTGTTTGCCCAAATGATTTTTTTATTTTCGTTGTGCTAATAAACAGCCTAAACCTCTGATATAATTTTTCTTGCGCTTATTCTTAAACAAATTATTAATTTTCAGCGTTATTCGGTAAAATAAAAATCATATCAAATAATAATTCTGCAATCAAAAAATTATCGCAAATAGTGATTCCGTGAAATAAAAATAAATACATTTCTGTTTGGTCAAATAAACATTATGGAAAATAAAATTTTGAAAATATAGATGCACCTTTATTAAAAAACTATGAAATCACGAAATTTTAAATTTGTTCAACCATTTCTAAAACATTTGATGAAATATGTGAAAGAATGATATACGTCTTTTTATTGATTTCAAAATCTTGTTCAATTAATATTATTTTTCCTTTTAAAGCCATCTTTCGCTTGAAGATGAAAAATTGTATACTATCTGACATATCGATTTTAAGGAATATCGTAGATTTGTTGGTGAAAAACCAGAATATTAATTAGTTAAACCCAGGGCATTTTTTAATTAATACGAACGTGGCCAAATGGCCACGTAGTAGTCCGCCGTGGCCACGTAGTAATCATAATCTGGCCACAACCAATTTTCGAAAATGCGTGAACAAAACCTAACTGAAATAACGTCAGAAATTTTTTGAAGATACATGATTTCCCCAAAATGCCCAAAAATATATAACTTGCTAATTCTAAAGAAGTTTTTTGGTGCTAATCGAAGAAATTTATCAACGAATGAATGACAGTTCATCAAATATACTGTCAATTTCTGCACGTGCTCGAGGATTTTTGGCAGCATATAATTAAGAATTTGTGGGCAAGTATATAATAAGTTGGATATGAAAAATAACTATTTCTGGGATTACTTTATTTATTGCAAATGTTTTGGTATGAATGAGTCACAACGCGTCGATCACAATTCGTCTATTGAATAGATATGATTATAAAATCACAAACCGCCATCTTTATGAAAAAACTTCTGAACGAAATCCCTGTCGGAGTACAAGGTGAGATCAGGTTCTCGGTAACGCCTCTCTTTCTTGCGAAGGAACTCTGCTACAGCTGGCCTCGAGTAATATAAAGCTGTACCTACTCCATTCAGTGTCACAAACATTCTCCAGTTCATGGTCTCATCTGAAGTTGACAGTCGGTGGTTTGATTTAATTTGATGATAATGAGAAATCACTTTCTCAACTATCATGGAGTGAGGTGAAGTGACCAGTAAAGAGCACAACAGTTTCTGCAAAATCCCACATGTCACTGGTATCAGTCGAAGCAGCTTATGCGACATTTTTTTACCTTCGTCTGAAGTGCCGAGATCTCTGATTTCTTGGATTGCTGGCCAACAATCGCAAACATTTGATGAAAAGTCGGAAACTTTTTCTTCGCCAAAAATGGTTTCGACCAAGAATCGACCCTCTTGAATCATTTCTGCTGTGGTTTTCGCCATAAGAAATGTAGAAAACCTTTTGATCAGCTCATTTTCTTCAATGTTGAGCCGGATGTCAAGAAAATTGATGGACGCTGACATTATTTCGACTCGGAGTGCCTTCCATGATCGGGCGCCTGTTGTGACGAGAGAGTGCGATACTTTGCGTCTTTTCCTGTCGTTTTCTTCATTGTAAGTGTTGTCTTGTACATTTTTTTGATGTAAAGGAAACTTCGCTTCCTGTCCACCTGGATATGGACCCTGAAGCATGAGTTTCAACTTTCTGAGAGCGTTTTGTTTCAAAGTTAAAACATCGGGCAGAATCAAACGCCCTTTCTGGAGATTTTTTTGCAAATCTTTCATGATCAATAAAACATCTGCCATCAAGCATGTTTGGAGAAGTTGTTGAAATTCCGATTTGCTCCAAGTATTAAGCATCCCAACTGCTACATTCTTGTCTATCAGTGAACCTGGCGTTTTTGAGAAATGTCGCCAGTATTTGAAACATCCCGGTAAATTATGTAAAACTGGAGTGATCAAATTATTGACATGTTCAGCAAATCTTACTTCAAAGTAACCTGGGAATGAACGATATTCTCGGCAAAATTTTTGCATTTCCTTCAGTTTCGAAGGTGATGTATGAAAATATTTGGCCACAGCTGTGGTATTGCTCAGCCAAAGTTTCATTTCAGGAACCGTTGTAAGCGCTGATTCCATCGCAAGGTCAGATCTATGACAGAAACACCAAACTGTCATCAGTTTGTGTCCCAAGTGATCTTCGAGAATTTTCCACAGGCCGGCTCCAGATCCTGTATTAGCAGCTTCACCGTCAGTCGTAACTCCCACTAATGCATCAGTTGGAACGTTAGTTGCCTCACACGACGTAACTGTAGCTTCAAGTAATCCTTTAGCACCTGTCTTTTCTGGTTGCCTCGCTCCGATGAAGAGATTTTCGACGACTGTTGGATTTTCCTTGGTCACATACCCTGCGACGATATATTTCATGTCTTTGTTCTGACGATCAACACTTCCATAAATTTGTAAAGACACGCAAATAGCGGATTTGAGAGTTTCTCCCATTTTTTTCATCTCCAACTCTCCTACGATGTGAAGCATTTCAGCATAAACCACTGGATCTCTATGATGAAGGCTTGACGTGGTAGGTTGAAAATCGTCAAGTTGAACATCCCAGTCATTTGCATCGTTTAGTTGTGTTTGTATTGATTTTGCGCGTATTGTTGCAAGCGAACGAGCAGGCCACGATCGAGCTGTGGGTGTTTGCAACAAAGAATCATTGGAGACATCCAGGCATAATGAAATTAGATCATTCACTACTCCCGCACGATGTTTTTTCAGAGTATTTATCCATGGATGTTTTTCGGACTGTTGCTTCCATAATTCAGTCAACTCGAATTTCTTCAGCAAGAGGAACTGTTCCTCTTTTAGATACTTTGGCGGCTTCAGTTTTGAATTCTCTGCAGATTGAACAGCAAATAAATGGTTGATTTCTTTTTCCATCAAGTTGGATTATATTTTGAAGAAATCCATAGTTTTGCAACATCCATGACAGGTCTAATTTGTAGCCTTTGTACCACGTGCCGGATGTCGTTTTTGATGTCCCTGGTGGTTCTTGCAGAGCATCACCTGGAAAAATATATGATAAACCTAAAGTAAATTTTCCCATTCACTATTCTCCTGCCAACATTAACATAAATACAGAATAAAAAATTTTAAAGTCAAAAAACGTTTTGGAATAAAAAAGTAGTCAATGTCTAGCTTAGCTGCTCCAGTCCGAACTTAGTCCAAAAAATTCAGAGAAAATACAGAAAATGGACTTTTAAAAACAGGGAGAATGTGCAGATGTAGCGCATGACGCGAGTTTTATTTTTTTGTGGCAGAAAAATTCTCCTGTCTTGCAGCTTGCAGTTTTACAACAATAATCCACCATGTTAAATAAAAAGAATAACGACTTGTCTCATGTATTTTCCACCTACAGTCACAGCTAGGGATCGGCGATGTAAGGTAAAATAATCAGATATTTACTGAAAATATGATACAATAATATTTATTCAATATTTTTTTATTTTAATTTATTTGATTTAAAAATTGCAAGATGATGATTTCTCTTTTCATACTGCTATTTTCCATGTACATACAGGGCGATATTTATAATACATTTATTTTCAATGAGCAAGATCCGTAAATACTCACCGATAATTTCATTCTCTTTAAATTGAGGAGAATTGTCTCCATCGTCGTTATTCGCTTTTATAGCGTTTTTGGAATCGTCCTAAACACATACGAACAGACAATTAGCTTTATCGGTGAATTACAGGTGTCGAAAAAAGTTATCAGTGAAATATGTACTTACTCTCTTCAGGTCATTATTTCCATTGTTTTGATCTTGATTCGTCGAGGTCTTTAAATCCACTTTTTTTAACCACTTATCAAGAGTCGACATCTCAGTTTCTCAATTTCTTTGCTAGTAGCAAGTAATTGAATGACGAAAGTTTAACAAGCGAGAGTAAACAATAAGTAAACGTCAGTAAACAGAATTGACACAACGAAACATGTAAAAAGCTGACTGCAACACAATGCGATACAATCCAGTAGTTGGCAGGCGGCAGCACATGTCTTATGTTGAAAAGGCGCGTTGATTCAGATTTCAAATAAAATACGCGTCTTCTCAAAATTGACGTCACGAAAAAAAAAAATTCTTTTGCATTAAATGCATTAAATGCATTAAATGCAGTATATCGGTAGAGAAGCGGTTGGCCGCGGCGCCGCGGGGCCCCCCCCCCCGCGTTTAACTTAAATCAAGTTTTCAATAATACGGTGATTCATTTTTGCTATACTGGGCAAAAAGAAAGATCTCTTATACTTTGGTGGTCATCTTTAATTCTATTGGTAAATACGACAATAATGAACAAATTATTCAAATTGAGTGAAATGTTTATTTAATTAATTATTCTTATTCACTATAAATTTACAATTTCATTGAACAAATTGAGTTATAAAATGAGCCAAAAACATCTAAAGGAATTAAGAAAAGTTGGCGTGATTATTATTATAAGGAAGGAGAAATCTAATTTTGACCCAAACGGCGTGAAAATTTTTCGAAGAGGAATTGTAACTTTGAAAAGTTCAGATTGAAATAAAAAATTTTTCGACAAAAATTTTCAAAAGTTTTAACACTTATTATAAAGAAATTCATCTATTTCCTATTTTTAAGCATAAAACATTATTTTTCCCTGTAAATTCACTTCTTTTTCACTTTGAAAATAATATTTTTTCATAAAATCTTGCGATTTAGTTCAACTTTCAACCAAATAGTTTAATTGTCAACCAAATAAGATGAATTTTCAATCCATAGGATCTATTTCCTACATAAGGCGATTTTTTTAGCCAAATAGTTGAATTTTCATCTAAAAAAGATAAATTTTCATACAAAAAAAAGTCCAATCCTGAGTTACAAACATTACTTTTTAAAGACGAAAATTTTTTTTTAAGAAAATAGTTAAATTTTTAACCAAAAAGGATGAATTCCCAACAGAAAAGCTTAAGTCTTGAAAATAAGAAGAAAAATATAATTTTAAACAAAATACATCAATTTTAAACCAAATAGTTCAACTTTTATCAAAAAAAGTTAAATTTACAAGGAAAAAGTCACAAATTCAGATGACAAAATTAATAAACAAAAAAAAAACAAGTGTTCTTAACAAAATAGTTAAATATTAATCTAAAAAGTCCAAGTTCTATTTAAAAAGAATACTTTTCATCCAAAAAGAGAAAATTAAATATTCAGTTGAAAAAAATAATTTTCAACAAAAAAATAAGTTTTCGACTAAACAGTTAAATTTTTAAACAAAAATATGAGCTTTCAACTAATATGGTGAAATCCTTAAGCAAGAAAATTAATTTGTAACAAAATGGTTAAATTTTCAAAGAAGAATGATAAATTTTTATCAGATAAAATCAATTTTTGAACAAAGAAACGAATTTTCAATAAAAAAGTTCGACTTAATACTAAAGAGATACATTTTAACAGTTATAATTAAATTCTTACAAATTATTGAAACTTTTAAGTAAGTAGTTAAATAGTTAACCAAAAAACCTACAGTTTAATAGTGAAGATAATTTTCTAGAAAAAAACAACAAATTTTTCAATGAAATAGTTAAATCTTCAACCAAAGAGATGCATTTTTAATTAATATGATGAATCCTCAAGCATGGAATTGAATTTTTTTTTTAATATAAATATTTTGAATATAAATTTCGATTGATTAATCCCGATTGAAATTAAATCATTTTTCTATTTCTATTCATTTCTATATTTCTTTATTGCATTAATAGTTTCTTCCATCTGGTATTTTCAGAAAAAAATTGTTTTTTTTTTGTCGTGAATTCTTTATCTGGTCAAATAAGCCTATATTGATTTAAGTAGCATCATTGTTTTAGTTTTATGAAAAAAAGTACAGAAAATTTTGACCCATAACAATTGCCACAGTATCTTTACTTTCCTTGATGACGCATATATAAAATAAATAAATAATAAAGTAAATAAGTGGACAAATAAATAGATGAAATAAAATAAAGTTATTTATTTTAGAACTGACATTACGATTGAACATCTTCATTTTTACACTATACACTTACTCGATAAAGTGGAAAGTCTTTGTTAGAATAAATTATTGTAAATGAAACGAGTATTGCAGCAAAGTTATTAGTTCTTGTTTTCGTTGAACACCTCATTTAAAAAACGTCCCAAAATTTTTTGGTATACTTCCGAGAAGACGATTACCAATTTTGATAGACTTTCTGTCAAAAGAATTCGATAGAAATGTGAAGGAAATTATTAAAAATGCGGATACAGAAAACGGAATGAAAAGTATTTTTTTTTTCATCAAATCCTATCACACTTTTTCAGCAGGACTGGTAACAAGGCATCCCTAGTAAAACCGAAACATGGTGCATGCCTCGCTAGAACCCCAAAATAAATAAATGAAACAGATCATAGATTATTATAGTTAATTGCTAGTTATTTGTAACATTCTGATCCTACTTCATATCAAAAACTACATTATATTTTTGTTTTGTATTTTATTAAATTTGATTAATGTTGTGAACAAGAGCCTTCTGTAATTACTCTTTTAAAATGCTTTGAGATTTGGCGATGGTCGCCTAAGGGAGATTCCTCAACTTCCTCTTGAGTCAACTCTTGAATCTCGCCGCTCACGGTGTTTATTTTCACTCTATTAGTCTGATATCCGGATGGATTCACTAATCTATATATTCCACGAAAATATGTATTATTCTCCAATATTGCGAAGACGTCACCTTCAGGCGTTGATAATACTTTTTGTTCTTCGGTTGGCATGGGCAGACGGGAATGAAGTTTTCCTTTTAACTGAATTGATTTGTCAGGAGCAAAAGTGTATCTTCGAATGGCGAATCGACGGTTTGGATTCGCATTGGGAATAAGCCAAATTTTTCTACCCTGTTCATGTTCCAATCCACGCATGCGTCAAGAAAGGTCCCTGGTAGGTGGAGACGTGGACCTGACGCGAAGATAAGGCTCGGCTGGAGGCGAAGACCTGACCGGAAAATCTGGAGAATGATGTCTGGCAGGTGGAAGAAACCTTTCAGGAGAATAATGTCTGTCAGGAAAATAAGAAGGTCTGCAACGAGGGACACCAGGAATAGGTTCGCCATTAGGTAAGCAGTCAAACTGTAAACTCAACTCTGCAATAAGAAATACAGCATTACATTTTCGTCATAACGTCTCTTGCAGCCTATTTTTCTCTTCTGGCATATTTTTATCTTCCGGAAAGAGAAGTACCTTACCTCATTGCGCCAGCTGAAATTGCCAGATTATTTGCAGGAGGGACAAAAGGTATTGTTATATTCCTAACTAGAACAAATCCTAAACTTTTTTCTGAGAGGAAAAGTATCGAAGCAGAGAAGTAACCGAAATAACGTACGAGATAAGGTCAGGTATTCAATGAGCGCGTACTTTAAATTTATATTCGGGTATCTTTGCCCAGATACACATTTTGGAATGTACTATGAATTTATTGGAATTCTTCCAAATCTCTCCGACAAAGAAATTACGAAGTCTCCTTTATCCTATTGGCAATTATTGTTGAACTTAATTCTTGATTTCTGAGAGACCAGCCCCTCGAGTCAAAGCTAAATTTTCTCAGGGAAAATGCGCTTGAAAACGCAAAAAAAAAACGAAACCTCGATGATAATTCATTTGACCAACATAGAACAATTATTATTAACATCATCCTGACGGAATGTTCAGCTATTGATCAGGAAATAGCAAAGATTCATCTGAAAGCAAATTCCTCGATGAAAATTGGTTAAACATACCTGAATCATTGAAATTTCCCAAGATATGAAAAAATATAATATATAACAAAAATTATCCATACAAGAAAGATCTAAAGATTTGTTGGTAATCTTTTTTTTATAGGATGTGTAGTTTGTAAATGCTAAAAAAAGTGGAGTTATAGTAACACATCTGTGCGTATACACTCTTTGGACCATTATGCGACAACCATCAATAATGTGTTCAATGGATTCGTTGGGATCTCTACATAATCGGTCTTTTGATTTTTGAATCTTCAATGATTTATTTATTTCTCCTATGGGTTATACTGACGAAATATTTATATGCTCACATATAATGGCAACCCTACCACCGAGTTTGATCAGGAATTAATAGAAGAAGGAACAATCGATCGTCGCGCAACGGGCCTTTCGACCTTCGAGATCTTAATTGGACTTTGTCGGCTACCACTGACATTTTTGAAGCTTTCTCGACGGCCGCGGCCTCCCTGAGCGCCAAGCATCTCTTCTTCTCCAGCAGATAGTCGGTTCTAGGCTCTTCCTTCTTTCCAGCGCAGAGGTAGAACTGCGGCATACTGAAACACCTGGCAGCTCTGTGGCCATTTTTGCCGCACCTCCAGCAGGCTTTGGTCCTGTCCGAACCCTAGCACCCCGCTGCCAGATGACAGTATCCTTAGCAGCAGTAACATCTGATGGCCTCCGTCTTCTCTTAAACTCTGCAGGACAGCCATCTTACCTTGAGGTGTCCTGCATGAAGTAGTCTCGCGGCTAGCTCCTGGCTTAGCTCGACGTATGCCTTCAGTTTCCCTCTGAAGGCTTTCTTCGCCATGCCGACCTTGATATCCGTCGACTGAGTCTCTTCAATAGATAGTTTTCTATCTCTTCTTTCGACGTCGTCTCGTCGAGCTCCAAAGCCTGGATTTCGGTGCGAGGGACGATTTCGAAAACATTCTCCCCATTCCCAATAGCTTCCCCGATGGCAGCGGACAGTTTGGTCCTCCCCTCTGCTTTGCTGTCAACCTCAATGATGGCATCACCTTTCCTCGTCTTCCTGAAACCCCTAATTTTTGCATCAAAAGTGTCCGACTAACCCTTACTTTTGACGTCCTTGAGGATCTCTGCGTAGATCGATCCCGCCGTCGTTTTTATTATGTTTTTATTAGATAATAAACTAATTAATTTATTTTGAAAAAACTTCATTAACAATGTTACTGATGAATATTTCAGTCAGTTTCAATACATAGAATGTAGTATATTGTCTGTTACAACGAAAGCTTTGGAAAACTAACGTAATTGCTACGAATTTCAGGGTGTTAATTTCATTTTTCAAATTTAGTAAATATGTCACGTAAAGCTACATGAATTTGCGAAATCAAAGTTTGCCAAGTGATTTGAGAATAATTTTCGTAATTATGTTTGTCTCAGAATTTTTATGTTATATAAAATGTGCATGCTAAATACACTGAATTCTACGCCAAATCAAAACGTATAATTTTATTTTCGTTGCATAATTTCAACAGTTTTGCATAGCAGCGTATAATTTCATATTTTTTGAGAATTATATAAGAAAACTTTCGAAAAATTATATCTGCATGTCAAAATTCAGTTTAATCGAATCATTTGAGTCCAGCAAAAAAAAGTTGTGACTTGGCATTCTAAAGAAGTATAAAAAACGGTTTAAAACTGGCTAATGTATTGTGTTCGGTTTTTGAATTTCAAAATAGAAAAATATTTCCCTCTGGAAATTGAAATCGTTCGAAAACGAAAGAATTCAAATTTGAGGACGCTGTAAACAGTACGTAATTTGCTTTTGAACTACCAGAATACTGTTAGTATGCTGCTATGCAAAAATGTTGAAATTATGCAACGAAAATAAAATTGTTTGTTTTGATTTCGCAAATTCATGTAGCCTTACTTGGCAGATTTACTAAATTTGAAGAATTAAATTAACATCCTGAATTTCGTAAAATTTATGTTAGTTTTTCAAAGCTTTCGTTGTAATTAGATACTGTACTACGTTTTATTTTGTGAAACTGACTAATGAAATGTAAATATCTGAGAAGTTAAACCTTGACGCCTACAATCTAAGATATAACGACTGTAGGTTATACTATATAATCCGATAAAAAATTGCCATTAGTTACATTGTTAATGAAGTGGTTTTTTAATACAATTATTATTCTCTTATCTAATTAAACAAGATGAGGATTTTGCCTACAGTCGTCTTATCCTTGGCGGGTATCCTCAATTATATTGGTAAATGATAAATGAGATATCTATAATTTTAAGTACATTTTTAAGATTTCCACAAATCACAATTATACTCGACGCAATCCGAATTCTGTCATTATTTTTTTTTTCAACTCTATTTGAGTTTGTTTGAAATGAGTTCAAATTGAAACTGAATTTATTACGGGGGAATCCAAACTGTGTGCCTCAAAACAAATACGATTCGAAAAGTATCCCCATTGATAAGGAATTCGTACTATATGTGTTCACAAGAGAAAAATATGCCAGACGATGAAAATACGCCAGAAGAGGAAATTAAAATTCGCAAGAACGTACCGGAACAGAATGCACAAGGAAAATTGAATCCTCTCTTTCTTTTTTTTATGTTTCGATTCACAGTTTGAGTGTTTACCTAATGGCGAACCTATTCCTGGCGTTCCTCGTCGCATACCTACTTAGGCTACATATTCTCTGACCATACCGCATTCTCCGGGTTTTCTGGTCAGGTCTTTGACTCCTGCAGAGTCTCCTCTTCGTATCAGGTCCATGTTTCCTCCTGCCAGGTCTCCTCCTATACGCCTATTTTGATATGGACTTCATCAACTTAGATTTATTCGGTTCAGTCGCAATGTGAATTCAAACCGGTGATTCAAAATTATAAAATAAAATTTTCCTCGCGATAAACCAATCAATTTGTGAGGAAAAGGTAAATGCTCTTTTCCCCATGCCAAGCGAAGAACAAATGATATTATCAACGTCTAATGGTAACGTATTTGCAATATTTGAGAGAAATAATACACTTCTTCGTGGAATCTATGCAAAAATACATGACTCTGAATACCACATTGATGAACAGCGAAAAGAAACATGTACAGCATGTACAGCAGCTCAATTTAACATATGACTTCAGAAGCAATCGAGAATTCTCCTATAGGTAGCCCTAATCCAATCTCAAAGAGTTTCGTAGCAATATTTGCAAACGAAATTCCTCCAGACGATTAACGTAAATTGTTCAAAGATTTAAAAATGAAGTACAATATTATTTGTGGCCTAAAGTATTATCAAAATGTGACATGTAAATTTTCATTAACTGCAACAATCTAAGAATTTATGTATTCATTTCTTTGTGGTCTTGTGCGAGACTTGCTTGAAGGCTGGTGTTCACTAGACATACGTGGTGAAATAAATTCATACTGAGGAGGCGCTCATACAATTAGAATCGAACTTATACAAATTGTATTTCGTGCCTCCTCCGCAAGATCAACTTCAAGATGTTAAAAGATAATTAGGGTAACTATAATGCCAAGTGATTGATGATCTAATCACTTAACAAGTTCTATCCATATATCCGTAATATATTCCGCGCTTTTATTAAAACGAGGATGTCCCAGTTTTGTGAAAAATTACTGATCATAGATCAGAATCCAAAAAACATTTCTAAGAAGATTATAGTTACGTGATTTATGATTTCTAAAATAATCTTTATGTATTAATCTATACGAGTTATGTTTCCTCTTGCTAGCATTTATGACAATCCGTTCAAGTCTATTTGACTGCTGTTGTCGATAGTGTATGAATTCTGGAATAAAGAAGAGAGAGAAAGAGCCAGACATAACAACTTCACGGTCATATAAGCTTGTAGTATTAGTAGTCTAAAACAATATCAGATAAACTTCAGGTAGAAAAAAACCTTATCAGACCTATACATTTCAATTGAAGAATACAGATGTTCCAAACAGATTCGAATCTTTTGAGTAATTTTCAACAAAACATTGACAAACACAAATCCATCTTCCCTCGAAGGATAATATACAACATTTAGGTGGGAATATAATTTTTGCGACAAACTAAAATTGGTTAGGAAACTTAGCTCAAATTGATGTCAAACTATATTTTTTATACTATCATCAGATGAAAACCTGCAAGACATTTACATGCATGACAGATTTTGTTTATTAGATTAAATTAAACGAAAAGTGGCTGGCTAAAATTTAGCCCCCTTACAACTTTTATATTCTTATTTAAATGTTACTATCTTATTACTAGTAATATGTTTATCACTAATATTATTTCACGTTAACAAACTCAGATAATTGTACGAATGGCTACGATCCAGATTAAAATTTAGTCAATTCTGACGTCAAAAAGTTTTATTGTATGAGTACGCAAATTTTTGTAATTTTCCTCTACGGCTTCGAAATCTGCCTTAGCAACAGAAACACGTTCATCATAAACTAAGCACATACTCAGATTTTTAAACAAATATTGTCTTTTAGATTATTGGGAAAAATATTCATAATTAAAGATATTTAAAAACAGTTTTTGTAAGATATCCTATGGAAATTTGTGAATACATTTTTAAAATCCATTTTATATATTCCACAACTTTACAGGATTATATTATACCATCAATCTCCCATGCCTGAAAATTTTGTATTCAACTCATTTTGCACACATTATCCATTCCCATCAAGATTTATAATGTTTCACATGACTTTGGAAATTCATTTGAAAGATTTCTATAGTGTTCTTTATGAAAAAAGAAAAGACTCAGAATTGTAATTCTAATGATCAAAAATGATCGAAGGTTTTAACTCACAATGATAACCTTGTTTCCAAAATTCTCTGTTTGAAATCAGAAATCTTTTGAATCTTCTAGAATGTATAGAAATCTCTTGATATCTTTGAAAATGGTTTGTAATAATGCAAATGTTCTTCAAACTATTAAATTGATCAGAAAAAATTAGCAATTGACCGGGAGAAATCCAGGCACCCTAAATTTTGTAGCACTTATGTCAGTTTTCTAAAGTTTTCATTTTAAAGGATACTATATAAATTTTCCATGCTAAATATAGATTTTTCTAAATCATAACAGATCATATAGATTATGACATCAGTTTTAACGAATTTCGTAACTGCATTCTATTTCTTGAAACTGACTCTAATGAAATGTAAATATCAGAGAAGGTCAACCTTGATGTGTATGATCTCAGAGATAACGACTATAAGATATACTGAACAATCTGATGGAAACCCGAAACATTCATAAGTCAGATCGTAATTAACATACTTAATTATTACGCTGAATACTTTTTCCTCTAATTAGAAAAAATGAGGATTATTTCTACTCTCGCCTTTTCCTTTGCTGTTATCTTCATTTCTATTGGTGAATATAATAACATGATATATTTATTATTTTAAGTACATTTTTATGATTTCCACAAATTACAATATGCTATATGTATCCCGTATTTTGCCCTGATTTCTTGTTTTGAAACTCTATTTGAGATTGTTCAATATAAGTACGGATTTAATCTAAATTTATTCCGGGGAAAGAAGAACGTGTGCGTGAAAAATAGAATTCGATATGTATCCCTATTAATACGGAATGAGTACCATATGTTAAGCATCTAAATACAGACTTAACAGTCTTTTAATTAATCCCTCCTTTCCCCCTTTTTTACGAATTCCTTTGTTCCCTATTTCAGAGAAACTTCTGCTTTTTCTTGTTTTATTTAGAATCTTAAGCCCTTCAGTCCAGGACCATCTACAGTGCTGCATGTACACAAAAACATGTAGTTTTATTTTAAGGGCATGTTATTAGGTTCACAAATAAGTTTTACCCGTTTTAAGCTGTTCAACTGTTCGTGAACGCTCAGATAATTGATGGACTCCATGACGAAAGAAAGCTTGATCTTTGGACGCCATAAAGTCATCCACCATTTCTCGCACTTCAGCTTCAATTTCAATTTGGTCCTCAGCTAAGCTGTTTTTTAACGAGCGAAAAAGGTGGTAATCGGACAGCGCAATGTGTGGAGAGTAAGCCGGATGTGGCAGAATTTCTCATTTTAATATTTCTATGGTTTGGCGGACCACGGAATTTCTATCTGGCCTAGCGTTATCGGTCTGTACTGGTCTTCACCCATACCCAGAATATGATCTCTTTTCTTGGATTTTTTTCGCCAAACGGTTCAGTTGAAAAGAGTAACGTTCGCCAGTGTTACTTTTTGCAATTATTATTCAATGCATAACAATCTTCAAGTCCCGATATTGGTGGTAAGCTATTCGAATTTCCTTTTTCCCTTTCGGTATTCGCTCGTTTAACACTTTCCTGAGCTCCCGATACTCTTGTTCCTATAATGGTGTTCTGTCCTGCGACACGTTTATTTCTGATGACGTATCGCGTGTGCTTGATCCTTGCTGTCCCTCAAATATGCACGTGATATTGTTGTTACACCATCTCCGTTGAAAAAATACGTGCGAGTGGTCTGGGTACTTCTGCAGCCTGGGAATATTTTCGAATTCGGAAGAATCTTATTTCATTCACATTCAACAAGGGATAAAATTTCTTTAGGTAATTTTCAAATTTATTGTAATCAAACTTCTTACCAGTTTCCTTATTTAACATCTCCATGGCACCATCAAGAATTAGATTCTTTTTCCTAACTGAGCGTTCATTTATCTCTCTTATGACATTTGTCATTGTTGCGAAGCTTTCGCCACTATCTGCATGAGCAGTCAGATCTCAAAAATATATTTCCAAACAGTGAACCTCATCACTTATCTCATCACTCTCAATTCATATTGGGTATTCAACGCTTGAAGATCACTCTTAGTTTTTCTCTGAATTTTTTTCAAGGTACCAATCCGGTTATTTGTTTGAGATAGTGTGATATCAAACACATCAATACGTGCAGTTAATGAATCCACAGATTACATAACAGATTTAAAATCCTCTTGTATGGCTAATCTTATATTTGTAAGCATAGTGTCTAGCGTTTACACAGAGATTGCTGTTCCAGGTGGCGTCGATGAATTTGATCTTGATCTCTTACAGTATTTTGAATAGCCTCCATTAAGTAATAACTTTGCGAGTTTCGCACATCCTGGGCGATGGAATGCTCCAGATATTTGGCATGTAGTACAGTCATTTATAATTGCACTGGGACATAGCCGGCATTTGCGTTGTTTTTCATTCGCAGATGGAGCAGGAGTTTGATTATTATTATCCATTTTATGAGGTGAATATTTTCAGATGGATTAGTTTAGTTCATCTAGGTTTCACTAAAGTAGTAACAGCCAATGTTATTTATTTGGGGAGTTCAAGCACAGCTGCTTATTGGGGTCTTATCGCAATTAACAATCAAGAGGCATAAGTCACCATTCCACTCAGACTTTCAGTTTATGATTTTGAAATAATTTCTTGCTTTTACCCTGAATTAATTTCACTAAAACAATTCATTTAATATTTTTACTTTAGAGAACAACTGGCGATATATTTTGTACCCATATCTCACTCACGTGCAATACGTAATCAGAATGAAACGCCACTACGTCAAACCACTCAAATACACCACACAAGCTTCTCACCACACGGCAAACAATTTCTTCTTAATACTATATAATATTTATATTAAACAATATTTTTATATAACTCCCTGAAGTGAACAATCAGGTTTTAGCAATGGCGTTTGTCTGTCTGCCCGTCCGGCTAATTCCACGAAGGTTGCGCTTTGTTGTTTTGAAAATTCATTGAACTGTCTCCGAAAAAATTCATCTATCTGGATAAGGGATTAATTCTTGCAAATTCAACTAATTGGTTTGAAATAAATCTTTTCAGGTTTAACAGTCAAGTCTTTTAAAATTCATCTATTTTTGTACAAAGTTGACTTTCAAACTAATTTGAAATTATTCAATTAATTGAGTTCACATTAATTTTTTCAGTTTTCATTTAGGTAAAAACATTAAAAATTATAATATAAAACTCTGGAAATATTATATTCTATAACTATAAATTTTGCTTTGAAAATTAAGTTCATTTTCCAGCTGCGCGCAGTATAAGGGATTTATCATATACCAACATATGATTATCTACATTGAAAAGCATTCAAGTTCGAGTATTCCCTTTCAGCAGAATATGACGGACTTTAATTTTCTCTTCCCCCATATTTTATCGTCAACGCAATTTCTTTGTGTCAGATAGACGTTATACGTCATCTCTATATCTTTATTATCCCCCCCCCCCACCGCCCTTCACGGAAACTTGAAAAAGGGTACGAATGTGGCAATCTACTTTTTCCCTCATGTGCACATTCCTAAGATTCCAGTTAATAAAATGGGGTCAGGTAATGTACTTTCCGGAAAAGGAAAATATAGCGGAAGAGAAAAAATATGCAAGAAGAGGAAATGAAAATCCGAAATGAAACAAAAATATACAATATCAATTGAATCCTTTATTTTCTGATACAGATTTAAGCTCACCATTCGAGTGTTTGCCTAGTGGCGCACCTATTCCTGGTGTCCCTCGTCGCAGAGATTCTTATTCTCCTGACAAACATAATTCTCCTAAAAGATCTCTTCCTCCAGCCACAGCTCATTCTCCGGATTCTCCGGTCAGGTCTTCGCCTCCTGCCGAGCCTCCTCTTCGTAACAGGTCGAGGTCTCCTCCTCCCAGGAATTCTTCTATACGCGTACTTGGATATGGACTTGAAGAACTCCGATTTATTCGGCTTATTCCTAACGTGAATCCGAATCGGCGATTCGAAGTTAGAAGATACACTTTTCCTCACGATAAACCAATTTACTTGAGAGGAAAAAATAGCGCCCTTATCCCCATGCCTACCGGAGAACAAATGGTATTATCAACGTCCAATGGTGACGTCTTTGCAATATTGGGCAGAAATAATACACTTCTTCGTTCAATCCATACAGTATCATTAGACTCTAAATACCAGATTCAAAAACGAGTTAAAATAAACATGTACAGCGGCTCGATTGAAGATATGACTCAAGAAGAAATGAAGGAATCTCCAATAGGCAGCACTAAGCCACTTTCAAAGTGTTTTTTATTAGCACATGCAGATAACATTCCTCCAAATTACTAATGTAACTTTTAAAAAAATGTAAAACAGAAATAAAAAATTCTTTGTGATACGAAGTAGGAGCAAAATGTTATATGTAGCTCGTAATTAACTGTAACAATCTAAGAATTTATTCATTGATTCATTGATTTATTTGGTGGTTTTTGCGAGAATTACCTTTCTTTCCGCCTGGCCCATAAGATGATCAGCTTGTAGATGGTAAAAGCTAATCGAGGTTATTTAATGTTCTAATACGTCATCGAGATAGATATTCAGAGAAATTTTCAATTTTGGATTCTTATTAGGAAGAAATAATGACAATCAAGCGTCAATAAATGAAACTGGCCACTAATAATGAAAAAGAACACTTATGAGAGATTTACAGAATTAAATATTTAGTAGTGCTGTGGTGCAAAATATGTAACAGTTGTAAAGGTCCTTTTCCTCAGGATGACGTAAAGCTTGACTGATTTATGATCCGATCACTTAACAAGTATTCAGAGAAATTTTCAATTTTGGATTCTTATTAGGAAGAAATAATGACAATCATGCGTCAATAAATGAAACTGACCACTAATAATAAAAAAGAACACTTATAAGAGATTTACAGAATTAAATATTTAGTAGTGCTGTGGTGCAAAATATCTAACAGTTGTAAAGTTCCTTTGCCTCAGGATGACGTAAAGCTTGAATGATTTATGATCCGATCACTTAACAAGCTCTATGCATGTATCCGTAGTATATTCTTAGCTCTCCTTTGAACTGGAATGTCCTATTTCTGCGTTAAATTACTAGTCATACATCAGAATCCAAGAAAGATCGTGTAAGCCCTAGGGGCTGTAACACCTTTCAGTTTTTGGGGAGGCTAACGCGCGGGACAAGGGGGTTAAACGGACCTCGGCCTGCATTTGTATGAATATGTACGAAAGAATCCCTATAAACGGGCTCTCCTGGATAAAATGAAAGGATCCCTATAAACGGGCTTTCCTGGTATGTATGATTGTAGTATGATAAGAGCGTGAAAGAGCCTAGCTAATACGGTCTTGCTGGATCCCTGGTTTGAGGTACCTCCAGGACCGACATCCAGTTTGGAATCCAGACGGGAATGGTCTACGGCCGGCATAGCGACTAAGAAACAACCCTTCGTTGGTATAGTGGCCTATGAACGGATATTCGTCGAGTGTCTCACTCAATGTGGCCACCCCCGTAAGCCATAGATATGGAGTGACCGTGCCCGTGGAACTTTGGCACCTAGGGGTAGGCAGGTGTCTTAACAGCCTCTCGGAAATACCGGACGACCTACCTGAGTAATGAGTCTCTGGAAAAAGCATCTTTTCCTGAGAAGATAGGAATTACCGAAGTGGCATTAGAACATACCTTGGAATCTATAATTGGGGAACCATCTGGAAATAACCCTGGCGATACTAATTCCGGGGGGTCAATTAAAATTAATTCTCGTTTCATCATGCGATTCTTTTCTTTTGGGGAAGATGACTTTGAAGGGTTTCATGAAGATTAATTTCCTCAACATGACAACAGTTTGCATAGCGATAATATTATCCTCGCATAGCATGCGCCAATTCATATTATGTACAGCTTTCACCTCAACATCACTAAGGATGTCCCTCATTAGGAGTCTATAGACAACGGCGGGATGTCCAGAATGACCTCAAGTGCTGCTGTTGGTGTTGTTTTCATAGAACCAGTGATCCCCTAGCAGAAAAGTCTCTGAAAGCTTTCCAGTTGTCTAATACTTGTGACAGGGTAAAAATATTACCTGACACTTGTTGTGATTATCAACATAACCTCCCCACTGGCACCGGATATATAAACGTCTTTTCTCTTCACTTGGGAGTTCGTCACGAGGGTCGCACTCCACAAGGACACTTTCGGCATATCATGGAATCATTTATTTATGGGTTTTTTTTTGTTCTCTTTTTTTATGTACAAATTATTCCGAGATTGGGGACTTCGGTCGAGAGCGAAACTGACAGCAGAGCAACGTCAACAATAACACGTTCCGATCAGTATTCCGCCACATTGGCAAGGGAGGGGAGCAGGATTAAGTACCGCACACCGGAGGGAGACAAGATGACGGCATCCGTCAGTCCCAGCCTCACCCCAAATGCAAATCGTCACACATTCGGTCCATGAGAGGAAAGGAGTATTCCGATGGTCTGTCCTTTTCTGAGCTATCGACTGACGTTCGCCGATCACCGCACGGGCAGAGGAAGGAAGCTGACACTATGGAAAGAGAAGAAAATAAGAGTGAATCCTTCAATGGACGGTCCAATTTCATTATTCTGCAAAACCATATTCCGGAAGTCCCGGAAATGGCAGAGGTCGCTTGGATTCAGTGAAACCACTCCACTATCTAAAACCATATTCTGATCGATACTTAAGGATTCGGAGTGGAAAACAGATACCGTTATGTTCTTCCAGCAAGATGGCGGTCGTCGAGGATCCGGGGAACTACGATTGACGGAGAACTTCGAGACATGTGGGTACGGCGCTCTTATTGGACAACAGGAACCAAGCCGGCAAGCGAACCTGCCGACTATGCGTTGCGCGTCTCTTCACTCTCGCTCCGAACTCTTCGTTGGAAGGACACTTGCAGAATTATACGAGGAGATTTATTTGGTAAAATAGTTGCGAAAATGAATTTTGGAGAATCTTTTGATTTACAATGCCGATAAAGCAAAAAGGAACCTGGACAAAAATAGAATTTGAGGGGGTAAGCTCGTTTTTTCTTTTTCTGGCGAAGAGTTTTGGTGGACGGTTACCGCCAGAACGCTCAGCCAGCCCTTTGAGTGCCGCGTTTTGGTGAAATTTCGTTTGTAATTCGTTTCTTTTGTGGGGCGAATATAATATTAATAAATACCTGCACATTTACATTTGTTCGGACAGTCAACCAGCACTTGAGGTTTGTACATCTGAAGAGTTTACTTCCTGACTGGTCTTGAGCTACTTCAAGATCTTTTTGAAGTTGCCGGTATAAACTGGCTTAGTGTGATCTGGATTTCTGGCCATGAAGATATTGAAGGTAATGAGAAAGAAGATGTGCTGGCTAAGATGGGAGCTTCACAGCCACTGATTGGGCCAGAACGCCACTGCGGTGTCTCGCATACATCGGCGAAAGCAGCCCTTGGTAAATGGCTTTCTGATGAGCATGCCATATATTGGAAGGGAACCGAAAAAAATTGTGCATTCTAAGAATTTTATACCTGGTACATATACTAAGAGGACTTATGAATTCTTGAACATGGAAAGAAGGCATATTGATGTTGTAGTAGGGATGCTGACTGGTCACTACAGACTAAGAAAACACATGAACAACATGAGGATTGGAGACAACCCTCGTTGTTGGAAGTGTGCTTTTCGTGAGAAGATAGCTCATCATCTACTTTTTGAACACTATGTATTGGCGAGCCTCAGAAACGAGTATCTGGGAAATTTCTTTCTTGAACCAGAAGACTTTCACGACATCTCGTGTAAATCAGTGTATGCTTTTATGGTAAAGCCTGACCTTCTGGGAGATGGTTGTATTCTAGGGTATAGTGCAACTGATACTTCAAACGGCTAGACAAAATCCTACTAATTCACTTTATTTATTATTTAACTCGATCCAATTTAACCACGATCCGAGTTCCAATCTGCGAAACGGTTCTGAATAGATGAATGTGGATACTCGATTTTTTTTATTTCACGTATCTTGTACCTCGACTTCAACTTCCGGCAGGACCTAGGAAAGTTGTAACAAAAATCTGAAATTCATAACGCAGAGTCTTTGGAGCCCTATATTAAATATAAACAGATAGAGGTTGTTTAAGCATCTGAAACTTGTCGCATACACGCACGGACATATTTAATCGTATTTCGAAAACTCATCAAGATTTTTTAAGTTTTATTGGCTTATGTCACAAGTTGAAGTCTAGATACAAAGTTAGAAAAATTGTTAGATTTTTTCAAACTTTCCCCGTGGCGCGGCGCTGATTGGCTGCTTGCTCGGCGCGGCCGTGGGATTGGTCGAGTTGAACGTAGCTCGTTCTTCTCTATATCGTGGTGCCTGTCCGGTAGAAGATGCAGGGACGGCTCAACTTGTGATCTGTAACTAAATCAAAATATCTACAGCGTAGATCCGAAGCATTTCCGGTTAATGAGGAAGCTCTCTCCTCACTCTGGAGCGAGTGTCCGCATTGGCAAAGTACACGACAACAAATCTAGGACAAAACAGACCTGCTTCTCATCCTCATCGCGGGAGTCTTGAAGTAGGCTGAAATCTCGGTCCAGTGCCGTAGCGCGGAGGGCCCGGTTAGGGGATGTGAGGGCTTCCTCTCTTATCAGAATTACTGGTGCAGACCAAGGTATAGTTCCAAGGCTAGTCAGTTCATTCCCAAAGTTCAGGGACGAGGTTCCGAAAGCAGCCCTGGCTCTGGAGCCATCCAAGGTGTCCAGCCAGGTCCCGGGACTATTGGAGACAGCAAACGGAAAGGCGTGATCCAGATTCAAATTCAAATCTCGGTTCATAATTTTGATAGAGACAGCGAGCAAATCACAGTTTTCCGCAGGCCTTACAGAATTCCGAAATCCCTCGTTGTCCTTCGTTGAGAAGAGTGATGAGGCAAGGTCATAAATAACAAAAAAAATACCCTACGAATTAATCCTAATTCTTAAAATTATGCTGAGTATGCCCTTGGAGTGCCGTGCCACGTGACGAGAGAACAGATATCGCTTCTAAAATCAAATAATGACGAACAAGATTGAACGCAAGATGCAAGATGCGTAATAATTACCCTACGATCATAATACCCACCTTGAAGCACGTCTTTTGGTTGTCGCAAATCGCTAGACTCAAGTTTACATTCATTTAATGGCCGTTTGTGAAAATTCACGACAATGCGATCATTTTCTGATAAATTACCCGTAAAAAGTTTGGTAAACTCGCACAAAGAATAACCATTACACATATGATGAAGAAACATAACACAAAACTGACCACACACCTCCGAAGATGCACTTTTTAACCTGAACAAGGTGCAATTTCCTCGCAGACGATAAAGATGTTGAGGAATAAGAGGCGGCAATCCATAGCTGTCAAAGTACGTTCCTTGGCCATTTTTACTCAAATGCATGGCAATCCAGTGCGATCCAGGTTTCTTTGCCCCATCAAGGTTTGCAACTATACAGGCTGATCTCATCCAGATTTTCGGAATTCGATCCGCTGGAAACACCCCAGCTGTACACGCTGGTATAGTCCGAATTGCTTGAAGAACCTCCAAACTGTTTATTCTTTTTTCCCAGATTGGCAAGCGATGGTAAATTTGGTAATAACTGATTTACTTCACGTGATGTAGATTGCTCATTGCTTTTGTCCACTGATCTCTTAATGTTGTCCACACCCGTCCGCAATGTCACCGACTCTGGTAGAGGTTTACTGATTGTTAAAGTTTTGATTTTGTTGATTGAAGACAGGCTTTGATTACGGTTGGGTATATTGCGAAGCATCACTTCATCTTTTCTCTGATCCTGCAACCAATTTTTTAGTTTAAAAGCATTGTTCAGAGCACGTGTGAAGATTTCTTTCTTCTTTACACCATTATGGAAACAGTACTTGTTAGTAATATTTAATTCTTCGAAAGCAGGACATGTTAATTCCTCTAGATTTACAATTTGCCTACTCATAATATTCTTCAAATATTTAGATTTCTCCCGCCCACGTTTGTATATCTGACCTGCTGTTTTGTCGACTTCTCTGAGGTTTGAGAGCAAATGCTTCACTGGGACGTCTTCCTCGAACCACTCGATCCCATGATAATAAAACGTGAGCCAATTGTTTTGTTGTCGTGTTCGATTAGGCAGGTCTGAGAAGGGATGTGGTGGTGCTGAAATCCAGTGTGCAGGATAATTTTCATCCACAGCAACTAGAGCCACTTCTTTGGCGATAAAGTGATCTTCGAGACTTCGAAATCCTTGAATATCTATCACGTAGTCCATATCCCCTTCTTGACAAAAAGTTTATGTGATGGTAGAGTTGACTACAAAGATTCTGGTATTGAGATAAAACGAGAGACTGTGGACGACTTGACAGTCGATGTTACGTTGAGGATACGTGATTTAAGGTGAAGAAGTAAGCCATGTCTCACTTACACGTATGAAGTCATCTGTAGTGGTATAGTTATAGATATCGTCTAGATTATTAAATCATCCTGCATTCCAAAATATAATTCAAGATGCTGGTACTGTTGGCGAATCGTTTATGAAGTTGGGATCGATTTGGAGTTTTCTCCTCCCGGTGTTTCCTTTAGAAAAGGATTGATCGATTTTCCTTTTCGAGTATGTTTGATTTTTTTATTGAAATCTTGGCTGGAACAATCTGATTTTGGAAGGTGACCTCTTATCCATTTCCTGCTCGCAGTAGAGCTTAAAGAAGATGTTGAGATTCCCCCATCAGACTGATAAACATCGTCATTCTTCTCTGTCACAATCTTCGCGGCTAAGGTTATATCGAAATACTGATTATCCATGAATAGTCGGGTTCCTTTAATCGTTGAGGACTTTCCAAGACTATCCAGCTTTTATTGATAATCTCGAAGCTTCTTGCGTATTTCTCTTTGTTCATGAGTGAAGTCATTTGCAAAAGATACCTTCAAAGAGCGCAGATTTTTAGCATTCTTAAATATTTCATCTTTAAATCCCTAGTTCGTATAAGTAACTAGAACAGGTCTTGTTCCTTCTTTTCTTTCAATTCTAATAACCTTTTCGAAACACTCAATAGGAATAATAATTTCAGCTTCCTTGAAAATATTGTTAATCGTGTCAAAAAGATTCTCGTTGTTATTCAAATCATCCTTCAGGCTGGAGAGAAAAATATTCCTAGATCTTTCTTTTATGTCTAAAAATTAAAGCTTTTTCTTCCGAAAATTAATTTTTTTCTCACAATGTTTTATTCTTCTCTTCCAAAAGGTGACATCTGGTTTTGTAGATTTTTAGTTCTTCCAATATTTTCTTATCCGAGCTCTTTAGCACTTTAACATCTTCTGTCATTTGTTGAACACTCGCTCCTGTTGATTTCACATTTTCTTGTACTGATGGTAAGAGAGATTTTAGCTCTTCGTTGGTCGTTATAACTACCGATCGACCCTCACTTTACACTTCGAAACACAAAATACGAATAAGCTGCGTAAGCTTTCTTTTGTCGAAAATCCGTTTTTCATTTGTTAAAAATTAATTTTTCACGAAAAACATGACTAAGATATGCATCATAAAATTTGAAACATTTTAGGCCCGGAAATCTTTTCTTCTATGTATATATTTACATACAGTAAATGATATTTTCCTCTTCGCAATAAATCTAATGATTCTAAGGTCATTCGGGATTTTAAAACCGGAATAAATTTGAAGAGCAGCTAGATCGTAATTCGTAAAGTGGGGCGAGCTCGGGTTCGTGCTCGTGTATTTTCGGCTTGACACAAAGCTGGTCTACGCTGTATGTAACAGAGCCGACTCACCGACACGCTACGTCTGCATGTATTGCTCCCAGATGGGAAAGTGGTGGGGGCCGAAAAATCCCCCGTTCTGGAGACTCTGGAACCTTGGTTTAGACTGTGAGCCTAAGTTGATATAATTTTTCAGATGCCGCTATTTGTTTTATAACATACAGGTATACAGGAAAATAACAACAAATCTTTATGAAACTATATTGTTAAATGAATAAGTGTTTTTTCTCCAGGCTTGAATTTACGATGTCGATCAAGATAGCGACTAGCGGCTGTCCGTATCTGAAGAAGATATTTTTTTGGCGAGTGGGGCAGGACGTTAAAAAGGGGAAGACAGCAAATAAAAATTGGCTACGTGGAATACGGAAAGCCCACCAGTATATTTATATGGGAACATCTTGTAGAAAGTCTCTTTTATTGCTGTATCAGTATCAAATACTGCCATCTACTCTCATCTCATCGACTAGTGAAAAATGAGGTTCACCGTCCGTAGACCATTCCTTGCTTCTGCCGTTTTCCTTGCTTCTATTGGTAAATATATGGATAATAATATATCGTATCTATAATTTTAAGAACACTAGAAAACAATTCAACAAAATACTTCAATCGTCAACTAAAATATAATAATTTTCAACGAAACAGTTGCATTTTTAACCAACAAAGAGAGTACATTTTTTCCAAAAGGGAAGATTAAAAAAAAATATTTTCTACTAACTCATATGAGCCCTCACATTTTGAAAAATCTTTAAAAATTAAAAAAATGTCCTTAAAAATGAAATTGAAAAAATTGTCTACTCATGTGTATTTATGTATGCTAATTTAAAATATGTGTAAAAGGAGAATAATGATGCATAGAAGACCTTAATCAAAGAAGGCGACTGTGTAACATTCTTAACTTTATTGAAACAATAAGAAGATAATTGCGATACTTGTAAATAGACTACGTCATCTTCACCAAGGTGAAGCATTCACCAGTTATTTTTCAATCAATCAGTGAACACTTATGAACTGATTACGTATATTCTACTCTTTTTTGCTCTCTAATGACATATGATACGTGTCCGAAAAAAGTACCCCTAAGACTACCCCTAAGATCAAAAATGTTCTCAAAGTGTAAAAACAACCTTGAACAACGTAAAGATGATTCAGAGCTCTAAATTAATTATTTAACACTTGAAAATTAAGCCCTTTTATGTTTTCCCCAAAAAACTACCCTTCAACGTAGATTTATGTAGCGGAACTTACACATACTTAGACAAAACGCATAAGAAATAATGATATTCAGAAAACACAGTTGGCGGAGATTTCTTTGGTCTTTTTTTTCTCTTTGATGACATATAATACGTGTCGAAAAAAGATACCCCTAATTCATACATACACCCACAAATTCACCCTTCTTATAATATCGCCAAAAATGTACCCTTCCACGTCAAGGACCAGGCACAACGTATACATAAAATGGTTCCCATTCAATTTTGATGAAACTTTGTGAAATTGTAGCCCTTATTGTCTCCATTGGAAAACTTAATAGGCGAAAAGTAGAAAAATGGTCAGTTTTGAAATTACAGAGGGTTGAAACTCGAAACACCTGGGGGTGGTTTCAAAAAAAAATAATTTCCAGATAAATATAAAAAATGACAATTTTGAGAGTATCAAAGTCCCCAACAATTTTTTAATTGCATTTCTGGCCATTGAAATCACTTTTGACAGCTTTCCTGAGGCACCTCTATTATTCACAAAATTTTAAATTAGACCTAAGTGTAGTTTTAGAAGAATTTCCAGATAAATGTCAAAAATGATTATTTTTAAAGTATCAGAGTGCCCAAAAGATTTAAAATTGCATTCCTGACTATTGAAATTTCT
>CAKNYM010034318.1:0-13931 GCA_932195095.1 Andricus curvator
GGAAAGTAAAGATAGGATGAAGGAAAGTGTAAGAAAATGGAGGAAAGTGGAAATGGAAAAAGGAGAACTCAACAGGAGAAAGAGAGAACACGAAAAAATGATAAAGGAGAAAAGACAGAAAGAGAAAGAAAGGTACATGAAAGAGGTAGAGAAAGCTGTAAAGGAAGGGAGGGAATGGGAAGTGATAAACAGGGAAAGAGGGGGAAGGAAGGGCATAAATGAAGAAATAGGAATGAAAGAGTGGACGAAGCACTTCAAGGGACTGTTAGGAGGGGTGGAAAATAGGGTAAAGGGAGAAGGAAGAAAAGCGGTAGAGCGAGACGAGGACAGCGCAAACGAGATTAGTAGGGAAGAGGTGAATGAGGCGATTGATCGGTTGAAAAGAAATAAGGCAACAGGAGAATATGGCTTAGAAAATGAAGCACTGAAATATGGGGGATTAGGAGTGAGAGAAGAGATGTGGAAGATTTGCAATAAGGTATGGAAAGGAGAAGGGTGGCCGGAAGAATGGAAGACAGGGCTGGTAATACCGTTGATTAAGAAAGGAGAGGGAAAAAGGGCAGAGGAATATAGAGGGATCACACTCATGTCGGTGGGATATAAAATTTATGCGGAAGTGCTTAGACGGAGGTTAGAAAGACAGGTGGAAGAAAAAGGAAGTATACCACACAATCAAACGGGTTTTAGAAAAGGGATGGGAACCATAGATAACATCTACGTGCTCAACTATCTACTCAATAGGAACCTAGGGCGAAAGAAAGGAAAACTAGTTGCACTGTTTGTCGATTTTAAGGCAGCATTTGACTCAGTTAACAGGAGGGTGTAATGGGCAGCCATGAAAGAGAGAGGAGTAGACGAAGGATTAATAGAGAGGATAAAAGAAATATTCGTGGAAACTAAGATAAGGGTGAAGATAGGAGATAAGAAAGGAGAGGAATTCTGGACAGGAAGGGGCCTCAGGCAAGGGTGTCCGTTGAGCCCACTTCTGTTTAGTATTCTTCTGGCAGATTTAGAGGAGAAGTTGGAGAGGAAAGGGAAAGGGGGAACAACGTTAGGAACAGGCAAAGTGTACTCACTAGCATATGCAGATGATGTAGTGCTAGTAGCGGATGATGAAAGAGGTATGAATCTGTTGATGAGAGTATTCGAAGACTCTGTGAGAGAAAAGGGTTTAACTGTGAATGTGAACAAGACTAAGATGATGTGTTTCAGAAATAAAAGGGGAAGAGTAGAGTATGATTGGAAGATAAATGGCGTGGTGGTGGAGTTGGTGGATGAGTTTTGCTACCTAGGATTTTGGTTCGAAACTAGAGGAGGAAGTGACCTGCAGGTGAGAAAAAGATTAGAATGCGCGAGTAAAGTAATGGGACAAGTATGGGGTATAGGAAAAAGAAGGTTTAAGGATGACTGGAAGATGAGAGTATGGATGTTTGATGTATTAGTATGGTCAGTGTTAAGCTATGGAGTGGAAATTTGGGGATGGAAAGAACATAAGAGAGTGGAAAGTTTGCAGGAGAGATTTTTGAGATGGGTTATGGGAGTGAGTTTTAATTGTCCAGGTTATATGCTGAGGGAAGAAATAGGACGGGAAAAAATGGTGGTGAGGCAAGTGAAAAGAGCTTGGAACTTTGAAGAGAAACTAAGAAGGGGAGAAGGAAGCAAAATTGCACAAGCGTGTGCCCGGGAGGTTATGGATAAAGAGAGAAGGGGCAACGTGGGACGTTCAAAATGGGAGGATGAGAGATATGTAATGAGGTTTGAATGTGGTATGCAAGTTAGGGGCAAAGAGTGGAAGGAAATAGAGGAAGAGATTAAGGCAAGACAAGGGGAGGAAAGATGGGGGAAAATCGCTGATTCAAGGTACAACAGCTGGTATAGAATGGTGAAGATGCAGGGGGAGCCAGAGTACCTGCAAAAGATTAAAAAGGAAAGCAAATGGAATAGAGTGGTGAGATTCAGAATGGGAGAGGGTGTAAGAGCATGTAGGTATTGGATGGATGAAGAAGAGAATGTGTGTAGAGTATGTAAGTATGAGCAGGAAACATGGTTGCAAGTGTTAGAGAGGTGTACAGGTGACGAAGGGGGAGGGGAGAGCATAGAAGAGAGAATTAAATGGATTCTGAATGAAAACGGTCAGGGGGAGGAATGGATGAAGAAGCTGGAAGAGCGGAGGGAGAGAGCTGGTGGCACAGGGTAGGGAAAAAGCCAAAAAATGACTCCTAAAGAAGGAGAATTACGAAGTAGTGTTGCGGAGTAGAATCCAATTATGAGATTGTTAGTGGTAAGAGGAAATGGAAGCCCAGGGCAAAGTCGCAAGCGTTTAGATATAAGAAAAATAAGTTAAGACGATATGTAGCGAATAGTTCATAAGATAGTATAAGGCTTGATTGTAAGAATACATGTAATGGTTATGTAAAGACTCTCAAACCCGTAAAAGGGAGAGAGTATAAATAAATAAAGAATTAATTGAATAATTAAATAAATAATTGAATAATTGAATAATCAAATAAATATTTAAATAATTGAATAAATTAAATAAATAATTGAATAATTGAATAAATTAAATAAATAATTGAATAAATAAATAATTCAATAAATTAAATATGGAATAAATAATTGAATAATTAAATAATTAAATATTTGAATAAATTAAATATTAAATAAATAAATAATTGAATAATTAAATAATTAAATAATTAAATAATTAAATAATTAAATAATTAAATAATTAAATAATTAAATAATTAAATAATTAAATAATTAAATAATTAAATAATTGAATAATTAAATAATTAAATAATTAAATAATTGAATAAATAAATAATTAAATAATTGAATAAATAAATAATAAATAAATTCGGCTTCCGTTTCCAGTACCGATCGTGAGAGAACGCTTTTGTTTCAAGTGTCAGTTTTTTGGCTTTGGTGAAGGGAATAAGCGTGTGTGGGTGCAGAAAGGGCAGTGAGTGCGAAGATCAGGGGTAAAGGAAGAAGGGTGAGTGAAGGCAAAGGTGTAAAGGGTGAAAGAAAGTTGTGTGAAGTGAAAATTGAAGAGTGCGAATTTTTTTTGAGGTTAGGAGCAGAGAAAATAGTTTCTGGGCAAGGGGGGCAAGAGGAAGGTGATTGAAGAGAGGGAAACGTCGCAGATCACTAGGCAAGGTAGGATGCCGACGTATCGAAGTACAAAAATGGGCGCCAGAGGGCGACAGTCAATAGACGATCGCGTAGAACAGGTAGCCGGAGTAACAGGTGACAATGATGAGGGCGCGGTTGGTGGGGAGAAGGGGGAAGGTGACAGTAGCGGTGAGACGTTACAGACGCCGACCAGGGAGGGGACGGCAGAGAGAAGGGATACAGGTACGAGACACAAACCCGGGAGACCCTCTAACCTACAGCGCCTTAACAGGCTTGGCAGCACGGGATCGAACAGGAGTCTAGACGAATGGCGAAATAAAGTGAGCGCGACCAGTAGTGAAGGGGAAGATAAAAGAAAAAGAGATGAAGGGGACGATGATTCAGAAAGAGACAAGGAGAGCAAGAAAATTAGGAATAAACGAAAAACACCAGACAGAGATAGGGGGACTGGGGGGATGTTTGAGAATCTAGCAGCCCTCATAAAAGGGTTTAGAGAGAAAACAAGGAAGAGACTGGATGATATGAATAGGGATATGAACAGGCAGGGAAAAGACGTAAGCGGGGAAGTGAGAAAAGTAAGAGAAAAATGGGAAGAGTGGGATAAACTCTGGAAAGAAGAGAAAGACAATGTATGGGGTAAACTAGAGAGCATAAAGAATAGACAGAGAGAGGTGGACGAACACAGAAATAGTGAGATAAAACAGTTGGAAGAACCGATAAGTAACTTAGAAATCAGCAATGAGCATATGGGGAAGGAAACACAGAGTGCGGAAATAGTAAAAGGGAGTAATAACTTGCAAAATGAGAACGAAAGATTGAAGAAAAGACTGAGTGAGATTGAAAGAAGATTGCAAGGGGAAGAAAGGACGAAGAGGAAAAATAACATAGTAGTTAAGGGATTGAAAGTGGAGAGTGAAACAGGGGAAGCGGAAATCAAAAATCTTTTGAAAGATATTGGAGTTCAGGTAAGGCTAGAGGGAGTTAAGAGAATAGGATGGACGAAGGAAGTAGAAGATGGAATGTTTCTAGTGAAAATAGGGAGTGAGGAGGAGAAAAAGAAAATTATGGAGGGAAACAAATTATTGAGAGGAAGAAGGGAAAGAATTGAAGAGGATCTGACATGGAGGGAGAGGAAAAGGAGATGGAAAATAGAGCAAAAGGCATGGGTCGAGAGGAGAAAAAGGCGCATGGTATGGATAGGGAGAGACAGATTATGGATAAATGGGGAGGAATGGTTTTGGGACGAAGAATTAGAAGAAATAAGGAAAAAGGGAAAAAGAGTTGAGAAAGGTAGAAGAAAGGAAGATGCAAAAGAGTTTAAAGATCAAACAGAGGGGTTTCCAAACGCCAAGGCGGAAGAAAAGTGAGGAGGATAGGTGAGGGAAGGGAAGGGAAGAGAAAAATTTGAAAATAGCTTTCTGGAATGTGTCAGGCTTGAAGAACAAGAATGAAGGATTTTGGTGGGAGTTAGAAAAGTGGGATGTGATTGTGTTGAGTGAAACCTGGGCAGATGAGAAGGACTGGAAGGGGATGAAAAGGATGTTACCTAAAGGTTATATGTGGACAATGCAAAAAGCAAGAAAGGAACACGTTAAAGGGAGAGGGATGTGCGGCATGGTCTCAGGGGTAAGAAAAGAACTGGCAGTAAAAGGGAGAACAGAGGAGGATAGGGAGGAAAAGGATGGAACAATGGTAAGAAGGATTATAATTGGAAAAGTCAAAATAGCGGTGGTTTGTGTATATAGAAGAAGAGGGGAAGAGGAAGGTTGGAGAGTAATAAGGAGGTGGATGGAGGAAAAGAAGGAAGAGTTGGTTCTGATAGGAGGTGACTTGAATGCCTGGACTGGCATGCAAGGGGGAGCGATTTGGGATGAAGAAAATGAGGCCTATGTAAGGAGCTCCAAACATAGGGAGACAGACCGGGAAGGGAGGAGGTTGCTAGACGAAATAGGAGGAACAGGATGGTTTATATGTAATGGCAGTATGAGAGGAGATGAGAAAGGAGAGATCACATTTATAGGCAAGGGAGAAACAGTAATAGACTACATCCTGGCGGAAGAAAGAATGAGGAAGATGATAGGCAGTATGAGCGTGGGGAATGAGATAGGGTCCGAGCACTTCCCAGTAATAGCTACACTGAAAGGTGGCGTCCGAAAGCGTGGCAGAGGGAGAAAGGAAAGAGGGGGAGAAAGGAACACGAAAATCGGAGTCAGGGGGGAAGATAAATTAAAAGAGTTTAAACAAAACATGGAAAATAAGAATGTTAGGTATGAAAAAGAGGAGGGAGTAGACTCGTTAATTGAAAGGTTGAAAGGGTCGATTGAGAAGGTAAGGGATGAGATAGGTACAATAGAAGGAAGAGAAGAGGGAAAGAGAGGCTGGTGGGACGAGGAATTCAGGGAGAGCAAAGAGATAATGAAAGAGTGTGTAAGAAAATGGAGGAAAGGAGAAATGGAGAAGGCGAAGTACAACAGGAAAAAAGAGAACATGAGAGGTTGCTGGAAAGGAAAAAGAAAAGGGGAATACAAAAATATAAGGAAGAAGTAGAAAAAGCGATCAAAGAAGGTAGGGTCTGGGATGTGATAAATAGGGAAAGAGGAGAAAGGAAGGGCGTGAATGAAGAAATAGAAATGGATGAGTGGACGAATTATTTTAGGGGTCTGTTAGGGGGAGAACAAAAGAGGATCAAAGGGTAAAATAGAAGGATAGTTCAGGGAGAAATGGAGGAAGGGAACGGAATAACAAGAGAAGTGGGTGAGGCGATAGATAGATTAAGAAGAAACAAGGCTACAGGAGAGGATAGTATGGAGAACGAAGCGATAAAGTATGGGGGAGAAGGGGCAAGAAGGTAGAGGAGTACAGAGGGATCACTGTCATGCCAGTGAGTTATAAAATATACGCAGAAATTCTAAGAAAAAGGTTAGAGAGCCGGATAGAAGAGAAACAAAGTATCCCACACAATCACACGGGATTTAGGAAAGGGATGGGGACAATAGATAACATTTACGTACTCAACTACTTGGTTAACAGAAATTTAGGGAGGAAAAGAGGGGAATTAGTCGCCTTGTTCGTAGACTTTAAAGCAGCCTTTGACTCAGTGAATAGAAAAGTGCTATGGCAGGCATTGAAAGAGAGGGGAATAGAAGAAGGGTTAGTGGAGAGGATAAAGGAAATTCTTACTGAAACCAGGATTAGGTTGAAGATAGAGGGGGGGGGGAAGGGGAGGTGTTCTGGACAGGAAGAGGTCTGAGGCAAGGGTGCCCGTTGAGTCCGCTACTCTTTAATATGCTGCTGGCAGACTTAGAGGAGAAGCTACAGGAGAAAGGCAAAGGGGGAACGACTTTGGGTAATAGCAAACTATACTCTCTAGCATACGCAGACGAAGTAGTGCTGTTAGCAGACGATGAGAAGGGGATGAACCTAATGATGAGAATTTTCGAAGAGTATGTGGGAACAAAAGAACTAACGTTGAACGTAGGGAAGACCAAGGTGATGTGCTTCAGAACTAGAAAGACCAAAATAGGTTACGTTTGGAAGATGAGCGGACAAACAGTGGAAAGTGTGGAGGAATTCTGTTATTTAGGTTTTTGGTTTGAGGCAGGAGGGGGAATCGAGGTTCAGGTGAGGAAAAGAATCGAGTGTGCGAGTAAAGTAATGGGCCAAGTATGGGGTATAGGAAAGAGAAGGTTCAATGACGATTGGAGAATGAGGGTTTGGTTGTTTGATGCGTTGGTTTGGGTGGTGATGTGTTATGGAGTGGAGTTCTGGGGATGGAAGGAACATAGGAAAGTGAAAAGCGTGCATGAGAGATTTCTGAGATGGGTAATGGGGGTTAGTTGGAGTTGCCCAGGTTACATGTTAAGGGAAGAATTAGGAAGGGGAAAAATGGTAACTAGACACATTAAGAGAGCCTGGAGGTTTGAAGAGAAGTTGAAAAGGGGAGAGGGGAGCAGAATAGCACAAGTATGCTTGGACGAAGTTCGGAACAAGGAGACTAGAGGCAATCTGGGAAATTCGAAATGGGAGGAAGAAAGGAAAAAAATGAGGTGGGTTTGTGATATACAAGAAGGGGTTCAGGATTGGCAGAGCATATAATTAGAGTTATTAGTAAGACAAGGAGAAGAGAGATGGAGAAAGATTATGGACTCGAGGTACAATAGATGGTATATGATGGTCAAAGGGTTAACGGAACCAGAATATTTGCAAAAAATAAAAAAGGAAGACAAATGGAATAGGGTGGTACGGTTTAGAATGGGAGAAGGAGTGAGAGCTTGTAGATATTGGATGGCTGAAGAGGACAATCTGTGCAGAGTATGTGGATACGAAATGGAGTCATGGGCACATGTGTTAGAGAGGTGTACAGGAGAGGAAGATGGACAGTTGAGTGTGGATGAGTGTGTGAGATGTATTTTGGATGGTAATGGACAGGGAGTGACGTGGATGAAGAAATTGGAAGAAATAAGAGAAAGCAAGAGAACAGAATAGAGCCAAACGGGTAATCCTATTAAAGGAAATGAAATAGCAAAAAGTAAACCTTTGAAATCGTTGAAAATGTATTTTATGGTAAGAGGAAACGGAAGCCCTGGAATATCGCTCATTTTAAAGTTTAAGAATTATTAGTAGTAACAGTACTGTTATTTTAAGCAAGGCGAAGCATTAGAATATAAGCAGCGGTTAAGTTAGATTAAGGATGGAATGTAAATATATGTACAGAGAGCGGAGGCCCTCAAACCCGTAAAAGGGAGAGATTAAATATACATACATACATAATAAATAAATTCAACACAAAATATTTTAATAAATAATTTTTTGCAAATTTCAATTATTTTGTGTACAAATTTACGGTGTGTAATTTTACAGTGTTGAGTTTACATTTAAAACATTTCATTTGTTTAATAAATATTCTTGTGTATAGAGTTTTTGCCTGTAGAATTATCGGTGTAGATTTTTCAACAGTAGAGTTTCATTTAGTAGAATTTCTACTGCCCCTTTTTCAAAAGAACAATTTTCTGCATTATTATAAAAATTGACTTTAGTCAAATAATAGAGTATTTCAAAAAATGTGTGTAATACTATTAAAAATTTGTCGCTTGCATTATTTATGAATAGTTAATTTTAATTGCAATATAACTAATCTTTTCCATAACAAATGTAGCAGCTAAAAATATTTATTACGAAATAATTACACTTTAATTAAACTCAAGCGTACATCTTCTCTTTTACACATTTCCTTAATGCGCAATTTATTTAATTAAATTCCTTGAATTCCATCAATTCTTTGAATTCCATGAGTTCTGTGAATCTATTATTTCCGTGAATGCCATGAATTCCTTGAATACTATGAATTTCATGAAGTCCATTAATTCTGTGAAATCCTTGAATTCCGTGAATTCTGTGAATTCCGTGAATTCCATAAGTTCCTTGAATTCCAGGAATTCTTTGAATTCCGCGAATTCAATGAATTTCTTGCATTCCATAAATTCCGTAAATTTCGTAAATTCCGTGAATTTCTTGAATTCCATGAATTTCGAGATTTCAATTAATTCCGTGAATTCCATGAACGTGCTGAGAAATGGTTCACATTTTGTTTTTAATTTTTCGGATCAACAGGTGTCGAGATATCCAGCCGCCAATATGATACAGAAGTGTTAATGGCTTTTGGACATGTATTGTGAAATTCCAATATATTTGAGGTACCATAAAAATACCAGCATTTGGAAACTACAACATTTTATATTGTAGCCTTACCTTACGTTTCGGAAATAAACTTCCAATACATTTATTGGAAGTTTCCAGCAGAAATTTTTAACAGTGTAGATGCTGTTTTTTCGTTTAAACAATTTTTTCAAATAATTGCATTATTTCTTATAATTGTACAATTGTTATAAACAAAGTAATTGTCGGATTGAAAAATTGACAATACAAATGCATTTCTCTTGAAAATATCTCGATGAGATAAGTTTTTCACCTGGGATAAAATCTCACATTTTTCTTACTTTTGAATGTTTAAAATTAAATTTCGAAATAAAAATAAAATGATTTAATATATTTATGTGACAAATAAGTTGAAAAAACGTGATAATTAAAATATTTTACACACACCCTAATTAATTTGAAAAAAATCAACAAGTGACTTCTTTCTAACCCAAAAGGTGACCACATGTGAATAATTTTTTTTTTTCTGAAAACAAAATAATACATTAAAATTCGATAAAGTTTGCTGGAATTCGGGGTGAATTGGAAAAAATCTAATTTTTGACTTATTACCATGAGTGACATATCGTTGAAATCGCCAACAAACGTAGATTTTAAATATAATATTATTAAATTAATGATTGTAAAATTAAAAAATTTTCATGTTTCGTATTTCACTCCTCATTAGTACAAAGGACCCCCCTCTGGCAAGGGTCGGCGAAAGAGAGCTCATAAGAGAAACAGGTGTCGACTAAACTAGGTGAAGAGGTGGGTGTACCTGAGCTATTGGAACTGGACATTATAAATAGTGCTACTACACTTATGTATTTGCGGAGTTTCTGACAATAAAATTAATCTTTTGTTAGTTTGGGTTCCAGTTTGGAAATTTTCGATCTAGTTTATTACTCTAAAATTGAAGGCTTTTCAACTTTGAAGGCGCATAAAATCAATTTGAATAACAAAATTATTATGAAAATTTATAGTCTTCTTATATTACTAGGTTATTATGAAAGTAATTTTTATTTGCTTTCTCAACTTCATTGTCATTCCAGATGTTGGACGATTGTCCAGTTATTCTAATTTCAAAGGTCTCGATTTATAATTTGTTCTATTTTAAATATATTGAAATTAGGCATTAAAAGTGTCGCTTCAATTGATTATGGAAAAAATATTTCAAAAAACAAAAACATAGCCGCAACAAAAACCTCTGTGATGCAAAAAAAATGTCAAGTTCAAAGGTATGAATTTGTGAAATCAAATTTGGTCAAGAAATTTGAGGAAAAATTATTATAATAAAATATATTAAGAAGTCTTTTATAAAGTGCCTCATAGACATTTTTCAATTTGAATGCGAAGAGTGATCAGGTAATTTTAAAAGATTATACTTTGAAAAAATTTTCATCGTCAGCGTACATTTTCAGTTTAAAGAATTTCAAAATGCAGTTCTCAAGATTAAATAATTAATTAATAATTGAAGGCGTTTAATATTGAAATTTTATATTAGAAACATTTTCAGGGTGGCCTCCATTTTTATAATTTCTGTCTTCTGGCTTTCTCTCGATTCTCCGGCTTAAAACTAGAGTTATCTCTTTGTTTTGAAAAAATATGCTTTCTTTGTGTAATCCACACTTTCTCACATACAAAGAAATACAGTTGCCGATGAACAACAGCAAACTTTGTGCAAGAAATCTATGGGCTTTTAATAATATAATAAGTATTATAAGAAAATTTTTGTGTTCGATAAAGGAAAATACAGAGATATCTTTTGTCGTATAATAGCTCTAAAAATTTTAATATTTCAAGTATATTTAAATCGTTTATAAATTGATAATTTTCAAATTATTGATAATACTTTTCCAAATTCAACCAATGCAATTTGAATTGCAAACTCAAAGTTTATGAAAGAGAATTATTTAACACTCATAGTCCAAAATAAAAACTCAGTGCTCGAAAATTGTAAACATTCAGGATTGACAAATTTTTTTAATCAGGTATAAATTTCAGTTATTTTCGTCTTTATCTATTTTGATTTTACACAATACAATTTTTAATTTTTTAATTTTAAATCGTTTGATTTTGCACATTTTCTTTAGAATTATTATTTATTTTACAAGTTTTCCGAGAATAATTTTTCAAATTGAAATTATTCATTTGTCTAAATCTCAACAAAAAATCGGACAATTTTTAAATATTGCATTGAAAATTAAGAATAAACAAACAATAATGTGAAGCAAAAGTGCTATAATATTATGCCAATGTTTGAAATTTCTTGATTTTAATCTTCTTAATTCGAAATTGCTTATATTTACATCTGAATGTATTAAATTTAGAACTGCCTATCGAGGCTCTGATAAGAAATTACGAAATATTTAGTAGCAAAATTGTCATCAAATTTTTTATGATTGAATTGGCAACTACAACACGGTGAAATTTCAAACCTCCAAAAATTAAGAATGTTCGAATTCAAACTTTTAAAATAAACAAATTTTAGTTTCAAGGCCTCAAATATTCGAATGTTTCAGAATTACGCATTCCAAACTATAATTTTGAATTTAAATTATATACATTTTACAGATGGTAAATATATATTAATAATAAGTATCATATTATGTAGTATTAAGAAATATTTAAAGTGATCGGATAGATTTTTTTACTCAAAAATGTGAAAATAGTGTCATACAATTTTTAAGTATATAGCTTTTATGTCTATTCCGAATTAAAAATGGTCTAATCCGAAACAAAAAAGCATGTATGTTTCAAATCCATATCTACAGGCAGGCAGCAAATGTACACTAAGCAACAAATGCCTTAATTGTTTAACAAATGATTAGAAAAAACAAAACAAAAAAAGCCGCATCGAGATATTTTCAAAAAGAATTTTTCAATCCAAAATTACTTTTTTTATAAAAAATTGCAGAGCTATAAAAAATAATGTAATTGTTTAAAAAATTGTTCAAACAAAAAAACAAAAAAAAACCGCATCTAGATATTTCGGAGACGAATGTAGAGGTGTTTTTCGTTTTTCGATACTACTCTTAGTTTTTTGAATAATTGCATTAGTTTCAAATCCATATTTGTGGCAAACTTCAACGTCGTTACTTTTCTGCATTGTAGCGCTTTCGAATTCCATAAGTATTTATTTTCAGTCCACCCTATTTCCCAGCCTGTAGTAGATTTTAGTAAATTATTTACTCATATTGTTTACTCAAATTATTTTTAAAAAATTCTGCATATTTCTGATCAATAATTAGTTTTTGCCATTGTTAATGTATTAATATTTTTTAATGCGAATTATAAAAGAAAAATTATGCCCGTATTTTTTCACCACAAGAAGAACCTTAGACAAATTAAAACTTCATTTGAGCATCCTACTGCTTATTGTTGCTTAAATATTCATTGAATAAAAAAATTAACGAAATGTCTTTTATAGAGAATAACAAATCCCGGAGATGTATGACGGAGCGTCCACATATTACGTTACACTCTAAAGGTGCGGGGGGGGGGGGGGTCTGCCCTAACGTTACAAAGTGTCACATAGGAGTGGGTTCGCAAAGGTTTTGTAAAGCGTGACACAGTTCAGATAAAAAAATAACATTTTAATCCTTATCGATACATTAAGTACCAATATTATCGCCACAAAAATTGAGTAGTTGCATTTTAAGTCAAAGACTTAACTAAAAGGAGGAATTTTCAACAAAATACATAAATTTTTAACTAAAAGGGATACGTTTTCAACCAAAAATATTATCGTTAACTTTCCTGATAATAATTTAAAAAAAGTCAATTTACTACCAAATAGTGGAATTTTTAATTAAAAAAAATTAATTTCGAACCAAAAATGGAATCGTTGAAAATTTAGTTTAAAAAACTAATTTTCAAAAAAAGATAAGAATTATCAACCAGTTGCATCGAGTGAATTAGATGAGTGTTTTTGTTGTTCTTTCTTCTCTCGTTTGCCGGAGGTACCAAACTAATACGCTATTCCAAAAGGGATTAGCGCATTTTTATTTTTAGTGGTATTCGACTATTAATCCTACTCCTGGACTGGGAGTCCTAACCCTTGTAGTCCTGAAATTTTGACGGGTTGCACGACATAATTCTGAACGACTCTATCTTTCTTAATAAAAATAAAATTGAGAGCTTTTATTGAATATAATCAAGGAATGAGTCAAAACACAATGTTACATCTCCTTATGGACTACCGCCTATCTCCACGATAGCGGAAGAGATGGCGGGATAAGCAATTTTCTTCTAGAATTTATTTAACAATCCCCGAACAATACAGCATCGAAACGTCACTACTCAGTTCCCCGTCCCGCCGGAAGGGGAGAGACACGAGAGGGAGAGAGAGAGAGAGAGATATGAGGTGGATACAAATTGTAAATATAATAATTCCTGGCCTTGTTATCCTTCGATGCGTTGCTGGCGTAGAGCGTCGCTCATCACTCCTTCACTTTGCGTGACACGGTGCGCGAACTGTCACTCCACTCAAGTCTTTTGTAAAAAAAAATAACACCCAAACTCTGATTGCACACAGCTAATTTTTAACTTTTCTGGATTTATAGATTCTCATCTATTGGGTTTTCACGATTAACGTCGCAAAAACCCCCTTTATTGCACACTACCCTTCCGATTCACGTACTTTTGGGAGTGACAACCCGCGTACCGAGTCCCGCGCGAGGTAAAATGCCGACGGGCACGTTGGACTTTAATTCGAATTTCCTTCGGAACAATTAGTTCCGATGGCGGGAAGAAGCGATGAACGACTGCCTCGAGGCGACAGGTAAGATGCACCTCGTAGGCCATGGTGTGGAGATTTTGGGTAGGGTTTATTGCTGACATTGCACATGGACTTTGCTTAGCGACCGTGGGAATGAAGACCTTACGTGGTTTACGCGACTACAAAATGCTGATTTGAAAAATGTTTGAGAATAAGCAATTTTGCAGGGCACGTGCAGTGCGCTCTGTTGCTATGCCGGAAATTTTGTGTGGTAAAATAAATTTGTATCTAATCATCAATAACAACCCCTGACTCGTATGATGTATAACAGGGTGTTTTTTTTAACTTGAGACAACGAAATATCTCAAAAAATACGCATCCT